>ML780197.1:217597-248883 GCA_009831015.1 Picea engelmannii | reverse complement strand
ACCATAATTTGAAGGTTATAAGTTTTTTTTTTTTTTTTGGTAATTTTTTCTGTTTATTTTTGCAGAGATTTGAGTGGTTAAGTCTCTATAATCCTAAGGCTTCTAGGTTTTTTCAACAAACTAAATCCATTTTATAAATTCAAAAAAATACAATTTAAATAACAAAAAAATAAGATTTCATCTAAATTTATGTAATTTTATTCCGAACAAATAATAAAAATAAAGCATAAAACAGTTACACAATTAGAATAATTTTAAACAAATTGGATTGTTTTTTCATGTAGTGTATTTTATTTGATTTTGTTCAAAATTCTGTGAGGAATGGTTGGATTTGCAGATTTGAGTGGCCAAGTGTTTCATAGGTTTTTTTTGATGGGGCTGAATCCATTTATACATTCAAAAATGCAATTTAAAAAATAAAAGTTAACAATTTTGTACAAATCTACATGATTCATGCCAAAAAAAAAGATAGAACTTTTAGGAAACACCATAAATATATAACTGACCTTACCTATGGTTTTACAGGTGTGGGAAAAGTACAAAACTAGAATTTTGATAACCATAGTTTGAAGGTTATAAGTTTTTTTTTTTTTTTTGGTAATTTTTTCTGTTTAATTTTGGCAGAAATTTGAGTGGTTAAGTCTCTATAATCCTAAAGTTTCTAGGTTTTTTCAACAAACTAAATCCATTTTATAAATTCAAAAAAATACAATTTAAATAAAAATAAATAAAATTTCATCTAAATTTATATAATTTTATTCCTAACAAATAATAAAAATAAAACATAAAACAGTTACACAATTAGAATAATTTTAAACTAATTGGATTGTCCTAATTTTTTATGAAAATTATTTCAATGTTTGAAATTTGTTACATAGTGTTTTTATAAAAAGAACTTGTCAAATTAATAATTAAAATTGTGACTATTTTAATCTCTAATTACACTACAGCTAAAATTTACAGCTAAAACTTATCTTTAGTTAATTAAAAATGTATAAAATACATGTTAATTATTGAACTAATAGTGACACGGTTAACAAAATATACAATTTTAGCATAAACTTTTTACGTGAAATCTCCTCGAGCTTTTGCTTTGTCCTGTACATTTAACACATTAAATATTAATATTTTTTAAAGACTTGAGGAAATGGACAATTAGCTTCAGGTTAAGCCCCGGACATCTAGGACGGAATGTATGTTTTTCTTTCCAGTTAAGGTACAACAAATGTTTTATTGAGGATTTGAACATAAGCTTTCTTTGTGAAATCTCCCTCAGCTTTTGCTTTATGCTGTTTATATTTTTTAATATTTAAATTTAAAGTTGAGACATCTCAAATGGAGTGTCTATCCTCCTTTTAACGAAGATACATCAAATTAATGCTTTATTGGGAATTTAAACATAAACAAACAGAACACAAATTCTATCTCTCAATCATAAAGAAATAAAACTAATATTTCAGTAAATTCTCTTAATATTAATATCTAACCTTAAGACGACGGGAAATCTGACTCGAGAACATTAATTAACATTAAATGACAAAACCAAATTGAGTGGCCAAGATGGATTTATCTGGGCGTAGGATACGGAGTGCTGAGTTTCTTTAGCCATCTTCCATGCTATTACTAATCTAATATATGTTCTAGTTTTTGGTTTTTAGGAGAGATAATTAAAAGTTAAATATTAATGGATAAAGGATTTCTTTGGTTGGGTATTATTTGCAATTTCCATTTCACGTTATTGGTTATCAATTAGTTTTTGTTTGATTACAAATATTTTTATTGTTATTCAATGTTGTATATATATTTAATAAAATATATATATATTATTAGAATATTTAAATTATTTTTATGTGATTTTATTATATATGTGATTGGTTAACCAACAAGCACAGCCACTCAAAATCGTGGACAAAAAATGAAACGTACAGTCAGAAAATGAAATGCATAATCAGAAAATGAGTGTCTATAGCCAGGGTGTTAAATCCAAAGTTTAATCATTTAAACGTGGCAATCATATAGTGCTACAGTAATTTCTTAATATAATTAGGTAAATGTTAAAAGGTAAACAGGTTAAAGGATGCATTCAAAAATACAAGGAAGTTATGAAGAGGAAATCACATTCATTGATTTGGGAGGACGACTAAGAATATGCCAGCATCTTCAATGATTAGTCATCAGATTAGAATTTTAGATTAAAAAGTGATTAATTATGCTCATTGTCAATAAGTATATGCCTTTTAGGGTAATTAAACTTCTTATTACTTATTTATGTGATTTTTCAATTTGTGATTCTATTTAAGTTTAGAGTTTCAATGGCCAAAGTCACACAATGCAATTTTTTTTCCAATCTTCAATCAATAGTTACCAAATACTGCAGAATCGACTCAAAGAAGTCAGAAATTCGGGGATTCAGTTGGGTTAGCAGATTATTACATGAATTCCAATTCAGTATGACAAATTATAATTTGTTCACTGAAAACCGTCCGTTCTTGTAGTTATTTGTCCACTGCTAATACTATGTCGTAAGAAGAATAAAGGGCATTCAATGTCCGTGTATGCTTTCTGTGTAAAAATGCAACGATCCCAACGTTTCTATGAAATGTTATTTTTTTTTGTGTACAACTCTTTTCACAGAAAAGTTGAGAATTTATTAAGAATGATTCATCTATTGCACAAGTCACTGAATTCTGGCCGATCATAAGGCTTCATATAATACATCTTTTAATACAAATGTCATACCCAGTAAGTTGTCGCGTTGTCTTTGCGAGAACAATTTTTATTTGCGAGAACAATTTTTAATATATATATATATATATATATATATATTAAGAGCTAGTGAGAAAAAAATGGCATTGCAATGAAACTGAAAGCCATTTTATTTTGAGAGTAATATCACTTTTTATCAACTAGAAGGACAAACAAATAAGCTAAACTGATTTTCACCCTCAAATGCATTATTATGTGAGTTACTGTTATACTTTGGCTTAAAAATTTGCACATTTCCAAATAAGTCCAATGAGATGTTGTAAGCTATAATTGTATCCATGACCTTTGTGAAAATGCTTATTTGTTCAACAACTTAGAGTTTATAGCTATGTGTTTCTTACCTTAATCAAATTTCTCTTTCTAGATTCGGTCTTCAACTCTTATGTGTTTCTTACTTTAATCAAATTTCTCTTTCTAGATTCAGTCTTCAACTCTTATTTGTTTATTTGCAAATAAGTCCAATGAGATGTTGTAAGTAATTGTATCCATGACCTTTGTTAAAATGATTATTTGTTCAACAACTTAGAGTTTAGAGCTATGTCTTTATTACCTTAATCAAATTTCTCTTTCCAGATTCCGTCTTCAACTCTTATTTGTTGGGCAACTTCAGAGTTATGTGTTTTTTACTTTATTGAAATTTTCCTTTGCCATTTCTCTATTCACACTACCTTTCTCATCTCTCTATTCACTTTATCTTATTTCAAACTTTAAACAACAATCTCAATTTTTTTGTTCATCCCATTTTATTTGAAATGTCATTTATTTTATTATGATTAAATTGACACACGGCGAGGAAAAACACAAAAAACACATCGGAGATTTATTATTATTCATCAGATACAAAATGTGTTTATATGAATAGATTGGGCTCTTGGACAGATAGTTGTTTATATGAATAGATTGGGCTCTTGGACAGATAGTTCAACTATCGAGCACTTGAACAAACTACCTAAACTGCTTAATTAATATTGCATAACTCCCGAGAACCTCGGAGGATTAGTTAACATTCCCCCCTTAATCCGAAATGACATTTTTCATCCCAAGCATCATTCGAAATTTTTCAAATTTCTCTCGACCCAAAGCTTTAGTAAAGATGTCTGCAATTTGCTATGTAGTGGAACAGTGACTGAGATGAATGCTTTTGATCTCAACATGATGTCTAATCAAATGATATTTGGTGTTGATATGCTTGGTTGGATCATGAAATTTGAGGTTCTTGGCCAATTGAATTGTAGAACTGATGTCAACAAGTAGAGGCGTTGAAGTCATTTGTTTCTTCTGCAAATATTAAAGTATTTTCTGAAGCCAAATCATTTCTTTTGTGGCTTGACTTGCTGCAACATATTCGACTTCAATTGTAGATTCAACACGTATAGTTGTCTTTCGTGATGTGCAAGTGATCATTGCTGATACAAGAGACATCAAATAACCTGAAGTAGTGTTAAGAACCAAATATCAATCTAGCATAGAAAAACCTTAGAATAAGTATTCAACGCCTTGAAAAAGAGAGAAATTCATATGATAAGCCTCTTTGAGGGGGCAACCTCCTTATGCCCACATAAATGTACAATTCCAAGATGATTCCAAATGAAAATGTCTCCTTGGTATATATAGGATACTAGGAGGTATAATTACAACTAATGGAATAAAGCCGACATAAATAAAATAACATTACTAATAAAATATGCCCCAATTAAGGGGTAATGAGCCAATATTAGGGCTTAACATGGCCCTCCCCTTGAGACAAGTGTTATCCGCAATGCTTGAGTAACTCTTGATGCTTCTGTATAAAATACTCATCTTCCCAAGTGGAATCTTCAGCTGATAGTTTCCTCCATTTAATGAGATACTCTGAAATAGATCTATTCCTCACCTGGCGAACTCTTGTGTTAGTAATGGATTTAGACTCCAATATGATTTTTCCTTCCTCGTCAAGTTTTGACAATATAGTTTGAACTGGGATCTTGTCACCTATAAACTTCTTTAAGCATGAAACATGGAAAACTGGGTGTACTCGTGAAGATGCATGCAACTCTAATGTGTATGTCATAGTACCAATCTTTTTCAACACCTTATAAGGGCCATAATACTTTGGTGATAATTTATTATCCTTGTTGGCTTGCTTGAGGGACATATGTTTGTATGGTTGTAGTGTTAAAAACACCCAATCCCCTACTTCAAAACTTCTTTCACTACGATGTTGATCTGCTTGTTGTTTCATGCGATTTTGCACCATGGTTAGGTTGTCCTTTAAGATTTGGAGAACTTATTGTTGATGCTCGATGTGATCTTCCATTGCTTGAACCTTAGATTTTCTTTTTAGAGAAGAAGTGCTGGAAGGAGGTTAATATCCATAGATTGCCATAAATGATGTCATTTCTGTTGCAGTATGAAAGGAAGTGTTATACCACCATTTTGCCAAGGGTAACCATTTGAACCATTGTGTTTGTTTATAAGAGACAAAGCAACGAAGGTAGCCTTCCAGACATTTTTTCACTATCTTGGTTTGTCCATCCGATTGAGGATGATAGGATGAGTTATGAGCCAAATGAGTACCCAAACAAGAAAATAATTCTGTCCAAAAATGTCTAGTGAAGATGGGATCTCTGTCAATTACAATAATCTTTGGACTACCATGTAGCTTTTGAATTGTCTCCATGAATGCGGTGGAAATTGTACTAGTTTTGAAGGGATGAGAGAGTGCACAAAAGTGTGCGTACTTGGTCAGTCTATCAACAATCACCATGATGACACTCTATACTTCAGACTTCGGTAACCCTGTGATGAAATCCACGGAAACCTCCTCCTAGCGCTGACATGGGATGGATGATGGTTGTAAAAGACACAGGGTCTTAATTGTTTCCACCTTATTTTGCTGGCAAACCAAACATTCTTCCACAAACCTTTGAAGATCAGTTTTAAGGCCATCCCAAAAAAAATCCTTCTTGACTCTATGGTAGGTTTTCGAAAATCCCGAGTGCCCTCCTACTGGAGAGGTGTGCAATTCCAATAATACCTTTTGTTTGAGTTGAGAGTTCTTACATAAATATAAGCGATCCTTGTACCATAGTGAATCATTTTTCCATGTAAATGTATCTGATGCACTGAAATCTTGCTGCAACCTTTGAATGAGACTCCACACTTTTTCATCATTCTTCCATTCATCCCTTGCTTCTATTATCCAATCAGGTTGGATGATTGAGATAGCATAGAGAAAGGAATCAACATCTTCATCCTTTCTTGAGAGTGCATCTGCCACAACATTTTGCTTCCCCTTTTTATAGACGATTTCAAAATCATAACCCAATATCTTGGTTACCCATTTTTGTTGTTCTTCTGAAGATAGTCTTTGTTCCAAGAAGTATTTAAGACTATCATGATCTGTTTTGACCTTAAAGTGCCTACCTATTAGGTAAGTACACCATTTCCTCAATGGATGTAGTATTGCCATCATTTCCTTTTCATAAATGGGTTTGTGTAGGTACTTTCCCTTGAGTGGTCGACTTTCAAAAGCCAGGGGCCTTCCTTCTTGCATTAGGAAAACACCAGTTCCATTTCCCGAGGCATCACATTCCACAATAAAGGACTTTGTGAAGTTTGGAGTGGTCAATACAAGAGCTTTGCACATCACCTCTTTAAGTTGTTTAAAATCTTTAGTTTCCTCTGGAGTCCATGAAAATGCATCCTTCTTAGTTAGTGACATTAAAGGTGTTGCTATTCTTCCATAGTTTTGAACAAACTTGTAGTAGTAACTTGTCAAACCCAAAAATCCTCTAAGATTCTTCAATGTTTTGGGAATCGGCCAGTCCCTCATGGCCTTAATCTTGTTAGGGTCTACCTTAACACCTTCATGAGATACAATATGACCCAAATGCTCTACCTTTTTCACTCCAAAGAAACATTTGGACGGTTTGGCATATAGTTGTTTCTCCTTTAGTAGTTGTAGCAACTTGTCAACATGTTGCACATGATCCTCCCAAGACTTGCTATAGATTAGTATATCATCAAAAAATACTAACACAAATTTTTGAAGGAAGGGATTGAAAATGGAATTCATCAATCTTTGAAATGTGGAAGGTGCATTTGTAAGGCCAAAAGGCATGACCAAAAATTGATAATGGCCTTCATGAGTTCGGAATGTTGTTTTTGAGATATCTTCTTACTTCATTCTAATCTGATGATACCCTGAACGAAGATCCAATTTTGTGAAATAGATTGCTATGTGTAGTTCATCTAACAATTCATCAATGACGGGAATATGAAACTTATCCTTAAAAGTGATCTTGTTGATCTCTCTATAATCTAGACACATACGCCATGAGCTATGTTTCTTGAATACCATTACCACTGGTGCAGAGTAAGAACTTTGGCTAGGTCTAATAATGCCAACCTCGAACATTTCTTCAACCATGCGTTCAATTTCACTCTTCTAGGCATAAGGGTATCTGTATGGCATGATGTTAGGAGGAACACTCCCAGGAATTAGGTGAATTTCATGATCATGATTTTGATTGGGTGGAATACCTTTGGAAATATATTCAAATACTTTGGAATGCTTGTCAATGATCCCTTGGAGATCTTGAGGAATAGATGGCTTAGATGTTTGAACATCTAGTGAGCATAGTTGTGCAATAACGCCTTGATGCCCCTTTTTCAATAATTTTTTCATGCCATTAGATCTTATCACCTTATCGGGTTTCCCTGTGATACCTCTTAACTCAATTTATTTTCCTTCCATTGAAAATTTCATGAAAAGTTCTTGAAAATTAAAATCCATCGTTCCTAATGATTGTAACCATTGGATTCCTAGTACAACATTAGCACCACCCATGGATGTAGCAATCATTGGACTATTCATTACATATTTCCCCATAGTAAGATTGATGTTATTGCATTTTCCTGAGCAATTGATAGTTCCTCCATCTGCAATCATTACTTGAAACTCTAGCGGTGGATATACAAAGCAATTGAGAGCTTTGGCTAATTTATAGTGAATGAAATTATGAGTACTGGCAGAATCAATTAGGACTATTACCTTTTTCTTTTTGATGTATCCTTCTATCTAGAGGTTTTGAGGAGTGCTAATTCTAGCCAATGCATTACACAATATCGTGGGATTCAACTCTTTAGAAAAAATTTCTTCTATGTTTTCATCTTGAGATGGTTCTTGTTATTGTTCTTCTTCCTCTTCACAATCTGTGTAGAATAATTTCTTCTCACCACACTTATGTCCCTTACTATACTTGTTGTCACAATTAAAGCATACACCTTTTTCTTTTCTTTCCTCCAATTGTTGAGGTGTCAACCTTGTAGGTTGAGGTGTTTTAGAAGAAGGAGCATTATTCTCTCTATAGATATTGGGATTGGTCCTTCTAGTAGCCATAGCCATATTTTTACTTTCAACATTTATTGCCACCTTAAATGCATTCTCCAATGATTTGGGTTCCCAAAGGCAAACCTCATGTTAAATGTTATCCTTTAAAGTTCCTATGAATACATCAATGAAGTGCTCATCTGGAATATTTGTAACCTTTATATTCAATGTTTGGAAGTTCTCAATGTTCTCTATAACTGAACCCTTTTTCTTGAGATCTATCAATTGGCTAAAGAAGGTATTGCTCCTTGTATCCTCATAGTATGCTATCATTTCTTCCGTGAAAATTGTCCATGTGATGAGTGATTTGTGAGAACAAATCCATTGATACCATAAAAAATTTCCGGTTTCTAAATATAAAGAAGAAATTTGTACCTTTTGTGTATGTGGCACATTGTGTAGATCAAATAATTGCTCCATCTGAAGTGTCCATGTGACTGGGTCCTTGCCATCAAACTTCCTCATATCGATAATAGGAACATGGTTGGTATTCAACCCAAAGTTGAAATTTCTCCATTCTTGATTCACCTTCCTTGTGTCCTCATCATGAATTTCATAGGATACATTTTCACTTTCAGGTGTCCTCTCTATTATGAAATTTTTCAATCCTTCCATGATCTCCCCTTTTAAACCCTCAATCATCTCTTGTAGTTCATTTTTTGTTATTGTCTTCTTTTGTAAATCATTTATGTCCCTACGCATTTCTTCACCTTCATTAAGAGTCCATGTAGGATTATCTGGAGGCTTATTTGGTGTATAAGTTCCCTTTTTGGGTGGCATGTTGGCCAAGTATCACTTTTGAACATTGATTTTGAGGTGGTTCTGCTAGACAATATTTCTTCTGTTGTATCTCCAAAGTTTTGGCCCTTTTGGGTATGAAACTTTATTTTTTGTAGTTATCTAATATTTCTTCTTTGCAATTCCACAGGTTTGATCAAAATTGGATGTGCCAAGTGGAATTTATGGTAACTTCCCCACAACTTGCTGATTTTTTTCCTTTCTGGGAGATGTTACTTGTATAGCGTGCCCCACACTAAATAATTGACATTAAATTCTGAAACTAGTACCAGAAATACTACAGACTGTCCACTATCCAATGTCACTAGTCTCACTCAATTTCGATACTCTATGAACAAGTTATGATTGTTTTACCTTGAACACCTTTTTGAGACTAGTCAAGAGGACTAGTGAGATACCCTATCTTCCATAGGGTGTATCTACAAATGTAAGACTACCCAGAAGGTGAAATTTTTACCACTGATACCGTACTAATTTATGTGAATATCCTCTGGATTTTAGGGTCTGAAACGTTACAGAAAATTGTTTATAGCGAAAATTTTGCAATGACTCAGTTCAAGATGATTCCCAAACCCTATCTTGCATAGGCTGTATATGTGAAATTATAAGGCCTTAGGAGATGAAATTCTAACGCAACGTACCTTGATCCATCTACTAAATATCCTCCAAGTCGTTCCTTCTGAAATGTTCTAGAAAACAAGTTATAGAGAAAATTCCAAGGTGTTTCAGATGTAGCAGCGAAACCCCAAGACCTTGAGCTCTGATACCATATGTTAAGAACCAAATATCAATTTAGCATAGAAAAACCTCAGAATAAGTACTCAACGCCTTGAAAAAGAGACAAATTCAGATAATAAGCCTCTTCGAGGGGGAAAACTCCTTATGCCTACATAAATGTACAATTCCAAGATGATTCCAAATGAAAATGTCTCCTTGGTATATATAGGAGACTAGGAGGTATAATTACAACTAATGGAATAAAGAGGACATAGATAAAATAACATTCCTAATGTAATATGCTCCAATTAAGGGGTAATGAGCCAATATTAGGGCTTAACAAGTAGACACTCCATGCTCTTTATCTCTGTCAAAATTAGAATCTGAATAACCAATGAGATGGAAGTTTGAAACATTAGAATATTTGATGCCATATGATTGAATGACTTTTAAATATTTGACCACTTGTTTTGATACATTCCAATGAACTTCACAAGGATGTTGCATAAACTTGGAAAGTATTCCTGCAACAAAGGTTATGTCAGGACGAGTAGTACTAAGATAAATTAAACTTCCAACAAGCTTCTTGTACTTTGTTGGATCTTCAAATGTGTTGCATTCATTTGAAGTAAGTGTTATATTCTGCACCATCAGAGTTGATCCAGTTGGATATTGTTGGTCACCCACTTGTTCCAAATGACTCCTTTTGACATTTTTTAGTTCAATACGTTCTTCTGTACTTCTTTTTAATTGTGGGTTCTACACTTCCGGGGATGTCTCGAGCCCTACAAATCTTCCAGGTGGATACTTGTGGTCTCCCACCTAATCCAACTGGCTTATTTTGTATGTTTTCATGTCATCACATCTTGTTGTACTTCCATGGCCATTTTGGGGCCCTACAAAGTGTTATTTTGGATTACCAAAGTCAAACTATAGACAAAGTCAAAGTTTGACAATGTAATGCATAGTTATTGAAAATACCTTTCCAACGGACTATCACATGCCTAAAACAGAGATCATATGCAAAAGCTATGACGCTGAGAAATTAATGTACTAACTTACCCAAACGGGGCCCACATGAATTTTGGCGTTTCATCTCCTAGGGTTATGTTTTTCGATGTCTAGGGTTTTGACATTCTTAGTTAACATAGAAAGGCCTTCATAGCCTCATTGTAATTATCTTCTTATGAATAAGCGTAGTTGTTGCATCTCTTGAAATAAATATGCCACCATTCTAGCGAATCTTGCACTCTGTATTTTTACAGTTTCTTTACAATTATTTCATTAATAGAAATCAAGTGTTGTTGTATTTCTCTGTTTTTGGCAATTTTCATGAGCATTTCATTAAATATCTCTTCTTTCATTTAATTATGAATATAATCTGAATCAGTGGCATCAGAGCAGTCTGCTCTTCATTTATTTTTCTTTGTGCATGTCCCCAACAAGATCTAGGTAGAAGAAGTTGAGACTCGAACCAATCGATTCGTTGCAAGATCGGTTGTGTTGAGCTTGACAACAACCCATGGGAGAAGAAAAAAAATATGATGGAGCATGAGATCCTTTTAAAATGTTTCTCAAGGAATCCCTTTCACAAAAAAGGAACCAAATGATGGAAAACTTTGCGTAGATCCATCGGTGGTTGCCCATAGGAGAAGCATCTTCATCAAGCAGCCATGCAACCCCCTTCAAGGTACAAGTAAATTTTGATATTCCATTATTTGAAGGACTTATAGATGCAAATGTTGTATATAAATGGTTCAATCTGCTCGAAGAGTATTTTTCAATCCACAATTGTTTCGATAGGGAAAGGATTACTTTTGTAGTCCTCAAGGTCATCCCCCATGTTAAGGACTAGTGGGACACTTACTCTAAGAAAAAGGCCATAAAGTAATCTGCAATATTTTTGGTTTCCCCTACATGGGATTCCTTCCCAGATGTCATTAAAGAACAATAATAGCCTGTTGGAAGCTACAAGGACTAGTACACTAGATGAGCCATCCTACGTCAAGAAAGGGACCAGGCAGTACCATATTTCACCAATATTTTCCATACCCTGTGCACCAAATTGGGTATCAAGGACTCTGAGTGATATCTGGTGCTTAAATATCACGTTTGTTTCCATATATACATTCAAACATAAATGGAGTTTCTAGACATCACCTCAGTGTGTACAACTTATATATACATTGTCAAGATCGAGCATAAATTTAGGCACTAAAACAAATGGGAATTCGGGTCAGCAAATCTGCAATAAACAAAGAATGGTAAATATAACTCTAACAAACATCCTCTAGACAACTAGTCGAAAACATAGGACAAAAAGGGTAAAGTAAATATGAAGAATGACACTGGAAAGTGGTGTGAATTCCTCAAAGTCCCCTGGCACAACACCGATGAGTCTCACTCCAAACAGTCATTGGTGGATGATGTTAAAGACACGGAGCCGAAATTTGATTCAAAATCCAATCTAGAAAATATTGAAAATAGACAGATCATTGATGTAGACCCCACTTCTACTGTCGTGACCATAACATCTCAGCTAGAAGAACTAGTAGATCCTTAAGAGGGGGATCGCCTCTTCCATTCACAGATGTGAGTGAAGGTGACCCCATTACATTTCATTGTTGTCAACGACAACCGAAAGAGCCTCATATTATCTAAGGTAATAAAAAAGTTGGGGTTGTATACAACACCACACCCACAACCATACAACATTAGATGGCTTCACTAGGGATGCGATCTTCATGTCATCCAACAATGTCACCTTTCCTATGGCATCCATCCCTTCAAGGATAAGGTTGTGTGTGATATTTCCCCTATTGATGTCTATGATGTTGTTTTGGGCCAACCATATATGTTGAAACGTCATGCTATCTATGATTTTAGACCCCGTAGTGTCATTATTACTCTGGCAAGTCAGCTCTATAGGATACCAAAGGTATTTCCGACTATTGCTCCACTAAAACAACACCCCGAGGTAATCTCTCACACTGTAAAATTCATCCTCTTTATAGTGTATTTAAAGGATTCACAAAAGGCCACTACAACCACTGTATCCTCAACACATTCTATCCAACAAAAATATATTGTCAAAGAGAAAAAAAATATTGTTTCTTCACCTACAATGGTGCCTACACAATGCCACATCAAACCCAAAGACAATAGGTTGGTGGATCATATTCAACTCTGCCAGCAACCGGTTTTTGACAGTCTTCCACAGACCAAGCAACATAACTTCTCCAACAAAGCACATAGCTCACCAAGATTCAAATTTAGAACATGCTTTTGCCTCTTCCCTAGGCACTCAATGTAATGGAGACCATTGTTTCCTAAGGGGGGAGGATTGATCCAGGTGGATATTGGTGGCCACCCACTTATTCCAACTGACTCCTTTTGTCATTTTTTAGTTCAACATGCTCTTCTGTAATTCTTTGTAATTGTGGGTTCTACACTTACGAGGATTTTTGGAGCCCTACAAATATTCTAGGTGGATACTCGTGGCCTCCCACCTAATCCAACTCGATTGTTTTGTATTTTTTCATGTGAGCACATCTTGTTGTACTGCTAGGGCTGTTTTGGGGCCCTAAATAGTGTTATTTTGGCTTGCCATAGTCAAACTATAGATGCAGTCATAGTTTGATGGTGTAATGCGTAGTTCTCAAAAATACCTTTCCAACAGGCTATGACAGGCCTAAATCGGAGATCATATGCAAAAGTTACGACCTCAAGAAGTTAATATACTAACTTACCCAAATGGGGCCCAAATGACTTTTGGCATTTCATCTCCTAGGGTTAGGTTTTTGGATGTATAGGTTTTTAACATTCCTCGTTAACATAAAAAGGCCTTCAGAGCCTCATTGTAATCATCTTCTTATGGATGAGAATAGTCATCATATCTCTTCTCAGAGATAAAGCTTCCACCATTCTAGCGAGTCTTTCACTCTATATTTTTCCAGTCTCTTTACAATTATTTCATTAATAGAAATCAATTATTATTGTATTTCTCTATTTCTGGAAATTTTCATGAATATTTCATTGAATATATCTTCTTTAATTTTGTTATGAATATAATCTAGATGAGGAGTGGAAACATAATTACAATCATGCATCCCAAAAATTTTCAATAGCTCTCCAATATACTTTTTTCGGGAAATAAAAATGTACTTTGTTTGTTGATCTACTTCAATTCCTAAATAATAACAAAGCAAGCCCAAATCAATGATATCAAAAACATTTTTTAGCTCTTTCTTAATGAATGTTATATAATCATCATTGCTTCCTGTGATTAGTAGATCATCAACATATACGACTATTTATAAAACGGATTTACCAAGCTTCTTGACAAATAGAGTTGCATCATCTAGATTGAAATACTTGTAGTTTAATTTCATAAGATGCTCAGTTAATTTTTCATACCAAGCACTTGGTGCTTTCTTCAATCGATATACAAATTTTAGTAGTTTACATACCTTATGCTATTGACCTTTGACAGTGAAACCTTCAGGCTGAGTCATATATACATCTTCTTTCAAGTCTCCATTCTAGAATGTAGTCATAACATCCATATGATGAATTTGCCATCCTTTATGAGATCCTAAAGAAATCAAGGTTCGAATAGTGCCCCATTTTGCAGTAGGAGAAAACGTTTTTGTGTATTCAACACCTTATTTCTGACCATATCGTTTTGCTACAAGTCTTGATTTGTGTTTATCTAGAGATCCATTTGATTTATATTTTTTCTTATATATCCACTTGCATCTAATAAGTTTGATTCTAAATCAAGGGTCAAGCAACCTCAAAGTTCCATTTTTTATGAGAGAATCATACTCTCTCAGCATTGCACTTTTCCATGCATCATTAGTTATTTCTTCTTGAAAGAAAGGAGGATAATCAACAACAAAAAAATTTAATTCACAACCAAAAGAACTATGAAAACTGTTACCTAAGTTTGAAGTAACATGTGACAAACTCATCATATTTTCTTGGAAATGTCCTGGTCCTTATTTATCTACGTACTGATTGTTGTGATGTTTCCTCTACTTCAAGAGCTGGTTCTTCAAGAGATGATTTAGGGGAAGGTTATGATTGAAGGTTATGATTCCCTGTTGTCATTCAAAATTTCTTCTCCCTCATTCTCTACATTATCTAATGGAGAAAAAGAAGAAGGAGCTAATGTTGTCAAAGGAAATTTCAAATATTAATCTAGAACATGAATCACCCCTTAAGGATTTGGAATTTCATCATCCCATTCATAATAGATTTTTTAAGACTAAAATCGATCAAGTTGAGCAAGTTGTTTATCAACGGTGATTTCCTCTTTGTCAAACTCAAGAAATATAACATCTCTAGAAACAATAGTTTTTTTCTTTTGCTTCATCTAAAGTCTATAAGCTTTTGAAGTATTAGAATATCCCCAAAAAATGCACTTTCTACTTGTTTCTCCCAATTTATTTCTCTGTTGTTTAGGAATGAAAGCATAACAGATAGAACCATAAAATCTTAAATGATTGACAACTAGAATATGGACATGCCACATTTCATAATGAATTTTATTATGAAGTTCAAAAGAAGCACTTCTATTCTTAATGTAAACAACAGAAAGGACTGCCTCTCCGCAAAACATTAATTTGACATTCTTAAAAAATATCGTTGATTTGATCATATTCATCAAAGTTCTATTCATTCGTTTGGTGACGCCACTTTGTTGTGGATTAAAAGTAACAGTGTTATGATTTTTGATGCCATTGTTCTGCAAAAAAATTTCAAAATCCGAAGATGTATATTCACCACCACTATCAGTTCTAAAAGTTCCAATATTGAGTTGCGTTCCATTTTTAATCCATAAATGAAAATTTTTGAATGCATAAAAAACTTTGGATTTTTATCTTAATAGATAAACCCAGCACATCCTAGTGTAGTCGCCAATAAAAGTCATCCTATATTTATTGCCATTTTCGGATGGAACAGGCATGGGCCTACATAAGTATGAATGAATAAGACCAAGCTTTCTAGAAGATCGAGACATAGAGTCATGAAAAGGTTGTTTATTGTGTTTTCCTAAAATAAATGCATCACATTGATAAAGTTGTCTTGGAATTGTAGGAATCCCTTTAATTCCTTTTTTATTCATAAGCCTAAGACTCTTAAAATTAATGTGACCAAATTGAGCATGCCATAAAAAATTGGAAGACAAATTACCACTATGTTGAGCCAAATTTGTTGAATTCTGAACATTCATAGATGTACCATTTAGTTTTAAAAGATTGTCATCTTCCACTCGAGTCATGACAATCATATTATCAAAAGAACTTCTAATCTCAACAATTCCATCAAACACATGAATTGAATAGCATTGATTTATTATATGGATAAGAGACATTAAATTTATTTTTATTTTTAACTGTGACTTATCAGCAAAATAAACTACTCCACCAATTTGAGCATTGAATGTCTCAAAGAAATCTTTTCTAAATGTCATATGGCATGTGGCTCCATTATTTAATAACCAAGTGTCATTCCAAGAAAAAGAAGTACGAAAAACTTCTTCAATGCCAAGATTACAATGTGCGACAACATAATGTTCTACCACGACCTTAATTGCTAGTATTATGTCAAGCATGATCATTACTGAACTTCTTCCCTTCGTGTGCAACACATAGAGTTTCGACATTAGAAGGTGACTCCTTCTTCCCAAAGGCTTTTTCTCTTTCCACAATTTTGTCAAAAAGTTTATCAAAGGTCAAGTTTTTCTTTTTTTCACTAGCTTTAAGAGATTCAAGATAGTGTGAATAAGTGGGGTAAAGAGATTTGATAAAATCTATAAGTTGTAAATCAACTTCTACACCAGTGGCCTTAATATCATGGTAAAGAGCTCTAATTTCAGTGGTTAGCTTCATTAGATCATTATCTTTCATCTCTAAATTGAATAACTTCATTATTATTTGAATAATTTCATGTTCAAAATGAGATTCATAAAGATATTTGAGTTTCTCTAAAGCTAAAAAAATAGTTTTACAAGAAATCATATGTCTACTTACCACTTCACTCACTTAGGCAGCGATCAAAGCATATGCCTTTTTGTCCTTTCTCTTCCATATAGCAAGTTCATCGACATCTATAGGATTCCCTGGCTCACTGTTACGTGAGATATCATATGAGATCTCACCAGTATTTTCACAAATACCATCCCATAAATCATTAAAAATCAATGTATGTTTGATTTTTATGAACCACTCTTGATAATTTACTTTCCGAGAAAGAACAAACCCCACTATCAAAATTAATGAATGAATTTTAAAGGATTATTTTCTTAGAAATTACATAAACAAATAGAAATCGAACTTTCATCACAAACTTGTTTCAGAATATGAAAAATTTCAAACGATGTACCAAGTCTCCATCTCTCTGCAGTGGTTTGTACATGCGAGGGTTCTCAGCCTCTTTAGTGTCGGCTCTGGAGGGTTCTCGGTCGCTACATGGGATCCTCTTCAGTGCGGCCTCACTCACGCGATTTCCTCCATGTGGGCTCCCTCATGCGATGGTCTTACCCCTCTTCAGTGCGGCCTCTGCAAGGTTCTCGGCCTTTGCATGGGATCCTCTTCAATGCGGACTCTCTAACGCGGTTTACTCCACGCGGGCTCCCTCACGCAATGGTTTTATCCTCCCAACAGTCGTTTATGCTCTGTGCTCTGATACCGCTGACACAGGGTGAGGAAAAATCAGAAAACACACCGGAGATTTCTTCTTATTCATCAACTGTGGATACAAAATGTGTTTATATGAATAGACTCGGCAATTGGATGGACAATTATATGAATAGACTCCGCAGTTGGATGGACAATTCAACTGTTGAGCAGTTGAAAAAACTACTTAAACTGCTTAATTAATATTACATAACTCTCGAGAAACTTGGAGGATTATTAAACAACTTAATTAATATTACATAACTCTCGAGAAACTTGGAGGATTATTTAACATATATATGTGTCCTTTATATATAAATAAATTGGCATTCTCATTTTCAAATAAATCTGTGTCCTCTGTCGCAACATCTAGTTTCATCTGCAACATTTATAACATGATCTAAAATAATTTTGGGGACTTTTTGAAATTTTGAATATCATGATTTTTTATTTGGATTTTTTTAATTTTGAAAAAATAATATGTTTTTAGTATTCATAAGATGTATACTTTCAAATTTTTTCCATATTATATTTTAGGGAGCCCAATTTTTTCAGTATTTAAAGCAATTTAAATTCGAATTCAAATTTGAACTTGGTAACTATGTCTTAAATAATCTAAGTTTGGAGTTTGAATATTAGATATCTACAACATCTTTTGATTGAGGTCATTAAATCCATGTCAGTGGAATAAATACACGTGATGTCATAATGTTTCCATATATTTGTTTTTGAATGATCTTATAACAAATTTTGTAACATAATTTACAATTATAGTAGTAGTAGAAAATACATTATTATTAAGTCTACATTGTTATTACCTCTTAGATCTCTAGTTGCTAGACTAAGAACCAATGTTCTAGTGTTTTTCGAGAAAGAGGAGTTGTAGAAAGAACACAAAATAAATTTTGAAATTATAAAACACTATTAATATTAGAAACATTCACCCCTATCCATAGGAATGGTGAAATTTATTTCAATATTGTGACTTGAATTGAATATAAATTTTAATAGATGCATAAACATTAGGATTATTGTACATATTTGTTATTGTGAAAATTGTTTTAAAGTTTATACATGTTACATATTCTAGAAACTTCAATTATAAATGGGTTTATAATTTATTAATATTTTATTATTTTTCATATTGTATTAACATTAAGTAATTGTTAAATTTTGATATATATATTATTGCAAGTAATATGTTACTCTCTTAAGATTAGATAGACCAATTTGGTCTCACTACAAGATCATCATAAAAAAAATTTAAATTTGTCTTCTAATTATCGTGCCTTTTAGTAAATTTTTAACTTTTGTATAAATGTTTTTAAACTCTATTCTAAGGATTCTAATTTCTATCAGAAGGAAGACCAATCCTTCCTTTTTAAACCTTAGAATTTCCTCGAGTGCATATGCAATCTAATGGTTCCACTTTCTGTTATCCTTTGAATGAACGTAAACAAAATTAAATGGCATAGTAACACCTTCGGTTAGCTAGAATCATCCAATACCTTTGGTTGCATTATTTTCTTCTGCTAATTGCCTCAATAGTTACACCGACGGGCTTATACTTATTGGAAATATAGGTACACCTATTGGAAATGGGTATATTTAATTATCTTTGAACTAAAAATTATAATCTTATGGCTAGGAATTGAAGATGCATGTATACTCTTGATCATTTAGGTTTACTTTTTCACATTTACGTAAACATGTTAAAAAATTATTGTTTGGTAATGTGATTTCCACGATTAGATGATGAGTATGGATCCCACTTATAATATTGGGGTTCATTCGTTATTTTTTATGGAAGGTGAACACTAGTGTTTCAATTAAGAGTATCTATTGGGGGGCTTGTGTTATTTTATTATGGGAAGTGAACAATGGCGTTTCAATTAAGAGTCGACATTTCAATTAAAATGTAGGGTTAATAGTTGGTATTTGAAAGATTGATGCTTGAAGATAGTGGGCTTATGCCAGGTTTGGGTTTTTGGGATTAATCTTTTGATATGGACACAATTTTAGTTTATAGAACCCCAACTCTAAAAACCATGGCTCTGGCTCCATCTCAGGACATTACACATTGTGAGAGGTAGTTCAATGAATTTGAGGGATTATGGATGGGAGGGTTAGGTCTAGAGATCGATGATGAATATCTCACCAACTCATCGTCCAGGTAAGATATTGATTGGTATGTTAATTTTTCATTTGTATATTTTTAGTACATACTTATATGAGTATTATCTATCTCAATCATTTATTAATGTATTACATTATTGATTATTTAATTGAGAAGATGGGCCTTTTAGGTATTGGGTGAATGCTCTCTGATATGATTTGATAATTAGGTTATCCAAGTGGATGTCGATGGCCTCCCACCTATTCCGACTGGTTTATTTTGGTCGATTTCTATTTTGGTAGTTTTTTCCTAGTTTTCGGGTCTGTGACACTTCCGAGGCCATTTTGAGGCCCTAAACAACATTTTTAAAGATCCCCACCATCAATTTGCATTCAAAGTCAGAATCTCACGACAACATGTGTGTTCCTCGAATAGACCTTTCCAATGGACTTTCGTGCACCTAAAATAAATATCGTATGCAAAAGTTACGACCCCGGGAAGTTGATGTACTAGCTTACTCGAATGGGGCTCACATGAATTTTGGCGCTTCATCTCCTAGGGTTAGGTTTTTGGATTTATAGGGTTTCAACATTCTTTTTTATTTTAAAAAGGCCTTCAGATCCTCATTGTAATGATATTCTTGTGAATGATCGAGGCCATCACATCTCTTCTTAGAGATAAGCTGCCACCATTCCAACAAGCTTGTTTTCTGTTGCATTTTACAGTTTCAACTTATTTCCTTATTGAATAGAAACCAACTTTACTGTAACTCCATTATTCTATGTTAAACATCTTTTAATAATCTGTATTCATTTTGTTCTACTCATAAAATCAAGATCAATGGTATCAGAGCGGTCTTCTCCTTGTCATTCTTAATGCATGTCCCCAATGAGGTAAGCGTACAAAGAATTATGTCTCAAGCTTGTTTCTCTTGAGGAAAAAATCTCTCACACACCCAAGAGACCTCTCATAGAGGAATAAAATAAAGACGATGGGATAGGAGATCCTTTCGAAATGTTTCTTGAGGAAGCCCTCACTCAATAGAGGAACAAGGTGGTGGAGAGTTTTGCACAAATCCTTTGGTGGCTATCGAAAAACGACACATCTTCCTCGAGAGGAGGCGCCACCCCCTTCAAGGTACAAATCAAATTTTATATTCCTATATTTGAGGGTCAGATAGAAGCAGATGTTGTGGACAAATGGTTGAATCTACTAGAATGGTATTTTTTTATCCATAACTTTTCGAATACAAAAAATATTACTTTTGTGCTCCTCAAAGTCCTTCCTCGTGTCAAAATTGGTGGAAAACCTTCCGTGAGAAAAAGGAAACAGAGAAACCCTAATTATTTAGAGTCGCAACCACCTAAGAATCCTTCATGGATGCTATTAAGGAACAATACTAGCCTTTCAGAAGTTATGACAACTTGTATACAAAATGGACTACATTGCGGCAAGAAAGAGACCAAGTAGTGCCAAAGTTCATAAATATCTTCCATACCTTGCACACCAAGCTCGGTATCAGGGATTCAGAGCGACATCTAGTGCTTAAGTATCATGGTTCTCTACGTAGATACATCCAAACCAAAATAGAGTTCCTAGACATCTCATCCTTGGGTGTGACCTATCGATATGCCGTCAAAATCGAGTAAAAGATCAAACAAAAGATGTAGCAATTTGGGCCTGCGAACCCCTCATAGAAAAGGCCAAGAAAGGGCATCCCCCACCCACAAAACAAAGGATAGAGAAAATATGGACAATATCAGGATAACCAGTCCAGTCTGCAAGCAAAGAAGGACACTAGAAAGACAAATAAAGATACCGGGAAGTGGTTTGACCTCCATAAAATCCCTTGGAATAACAATGCTGATTCTCTCTCAAATCAGTCGTTGGTGGCTGAAGTGAAAGCCTATGAATCTAATGCGAGTTCCAAATTTGAGTCAGAACCAAAAAGGGGAAGATGAATAATTAATGCGAAGCCCAGTTCCACCATTTCTATCACAAAGCTTCAGCCTGGTGAATTGGATGAGCCAAAAGAAGGTGAGCACCTTTTCCATTCACATATGTGGCTAAAAGGCACCCTATTGCACTTCATATTCGATAGTGGTATCGAGAAGAACCTCATATCATAATAGGTTGTCAAGATTCTAGCCTTGTTGAAAAAACCACACCCACAGCCCTACACCATTGGATGGCTCTGCCAAGTAAGTGATCTTCGCGTCAGTCAAAAGTGTTGAATTTCATACAACATCAATCCCTTCAAAGATGAGGTATTGTGTGATGTTTCTCCTCTTGAAGTTTGTAATGTTCTTTTCGACCAATCTTATTTATGGAAACGTCATGTTGTATATGAGTCTAGGCCTCGTAGTGCTATTATTACTTTGAACAGAAAATTCTATAGGATACCCAAGGCAGTCCCACCTAGCGTCATTTCCTTGATCTTTGCCAAGCAATGCAGGAAGGTCATCTGTCTGAACGAGAAATTTATCTTCTTCGTGATTCTCTCTTAGAGTGAGCAAAAGATCACAGCCACAACCAGAGCCTCCATGGTCAATCTATGAACACAATAGAATCAAGTGGACAAGGTCATGGAAGAATACTCATAGATCTTGTCCTCACCTACCAGGGTACCTCTGCACAACTAGGTCAAGCATCTCATCAATATCACCCGCGACACACTACTACCCAATGGTCGAGTATACCGCCACTCTCTCTTAGAAAACAAGGAGATCAAGAGGCAAATCAAAAAACTTATCCACAAGGGGCACATCCGTCTGATCTCATCGCCTTGTGGGATCCCAATCGTGCTTGTGCAAAAGAAAGACGAGACCTAACGACTCTGCAATGATTACCGAGCCCTGAATAAAATCGCAGTTTGGAACCGATACCCAATTCCCCAAATCGACGACCTCCTTAATCAACTCACGGGGGCCAAATAATTCAGTAAGATTGATCTAAAGTTTGGCTACCACAAGATCCCAATAGAAAAGACATATGTATGGAAGATCGCCTTCAAGTCAAAACAAGGTCTTTTTGAATTGTTGGTCATGCCCTTTGGATTGAAAAATGCCCCAACAACTTTCATGAAAATGATGTATGATGTCCTAGGACCTTTCACCAATAATTTTGTAGTGGTGTATCTGGATGACATCCTCATCTACAACAAGACTTGGTCAGAACACTTGCAGCATATTCAATAGGTTCTGCACACCTTGCGATAGCACCAACTATATGAAAACTAGAAAAATGCTCCCTTGGCATGGGCAAGGTCCATTACTTAAGCTACATCATTGATTAACATGGTGTTCATGTGGATCCAACCAAGATCTAGGTCATCCGTGACTGGCGAGCCCTAACCACACTAACTAAGCTTCAAAGATTCTTGGGCCTCACCAATTTCTATTGTAGGTTCGTATTGGGATTCTCTCATATTGCATGGGCCCTCATCCAACTAACCAGGGGTGGTGGTAAGGAAAAATCTATGTGGGGCCTATCCCAACAAAAATCCTTCTATGATTTGAAGAAGCACTTGTGCTCATCCCTAGTACTTTCATTAATGGACCTGCAACATCCCTTTGAGATCGAGACAAATGCTTCAGATTGTGTTGTGGGTATCGTTCTCACTCAACACAGACACCCTGTGGCATATCATAGTGAGACATTATCATATATTTTTCGTAAGTACCCTACTTATGACAAATAAATGTACTCCATTAAACAAGCATGTCGCCAGTGGAGACATTACATTCTTGGGAAGGAGACAGTCATCCACACTTATCATAAGCTACTACAGTTCAAGAAGACCTAAGAAAAATTGCATAATGACCGCCATCATAAGTGGTCCACATAATTGTAGTAGTTCCACCTTAAGATCAAGTATAAAATAGGAAGTACCAATCGACTTGTTGATTGCATCAGTCAACCTCTAGTCATGACACGCACCATAGTGCTAGACTCTTACGGCCATGAGACCTCTTGATGGCCCCACCTCTATGAGACAGACCCTGAATTCTCCACCACTTACCAAATGTTGGGCACAAACTCAGTGGTCACTAATTTCCATCTTCAGAATGGGATGTTGTGACATATGGGCCATCTCTGCATTGAAGCATCAAGCGAGCACACAAAGATGATTTGGGAAGCTCACTATAGTCGGGTGGCACGACACTTTGGCATTGAAAAGATAGTGGTCGTGTTGTAGAAACATTTCTACTCGATGAAACTTCGACAAGATGTTGGTTAGTATATTAGGTCCTGGACATATACTCTATTGCCAAACTGACCACTAAGAAACAGGGCATGTACACCCCTCTTCCTACTACTGACAAGATGTGGGAATCCATCTCAATAGACTGCATGTCGGGCCTTCTGTCCACCAAGAGGGAAAATGACTATGATTTTGTGGTTGTTGATCGATTTTCCAAGATGGTGATTCTGACTGCGTGCAAGAAGAGAATCACAGGAGAGGCCATTGCCAAGCTCTTCTTTGAATGAGTATCGATACATTTTTTGATCCCACAAAACATTGTCTCATATCAGGACAGTTAGTTCCTCAACACAATATGGTCGAGCCTTTGGTCATTGTTGGACACCAAGCTCACCAAATTCACTACCTTCCACCCCTAGATAGATGGCCAAATTGAGTTCGTCAATCATATGATCATACATATCCTACACATGTACAATTCCAAGCACCCACGAAAATGGAATGAGAGTCTTTCCTATGTCCAACATAGCCATAACTGAGCCCTGCATAGCTCCACTAGCCATAGCCCCTTTCAGGTGGGGTTGAGATTCTAGCCATTAGGCCCCATGGATGTTGCACTACCTCTCATGAGCACCTCATCCGATTCGTCCCCTTCACCACCTAACAAAGCCACCCCGATCATTTAGTGGATCCAACACATCTTCCAATAGGTTCATGATATTTTACAGAAGTTTAATGCCAAGTACAAGCAACACCATGATCAACATCGAGTGCCACAGAAGTTTCAGGTGGGCTACAAAGTTTCGTTGCATTTGCAGAAAAAATTCCTTACAGGGCCCCGTCGAAAGTCTCTCCCACTCCATTATGGGTCGTACACCATCAACAAGGCTATCGATGACAATGATTTTGAGCTCAACATTCCTCGTTTCCTTCGCCTGCACCCAATATTCAACGTGGCTCTCCTTCGGCCATATTTTCCACTATTATTGGACACATCATAGATCGCAGAGAAGTTGACACCAAAAGAGCTCAAGCCTGACAACATACAACAGGCATATAGTGATCATATTGTGGACACATAGGTCAAGGGAACTCGAAAGAAAAAGATCCATGTTTATCGAGTTGTCAAAGAAGGGTAACTCCTACAGCATGGCAAGTGGCTCACCCGGGGCCAAATTCAGCAGAAATTTCTTTATCTGATGGGGGAACTCAATGGAATGGAGACCATTGCTTCCTAAGGGGGGAGGATTGATCATTATGGATTTAGGTGGCCTCCCACCTATTCCAACCAGTTCATTTTGGCGGTTGTTTCCTAGTTTTTGGGTCCCTCACTACGAGTCCATTTTTATGCCCTAAACAATATTTTTAGGGCTTGTCATAGTCAAATTGTAGACAAAGTTTGAGTATGATGGAAACATGTTTACTTCTGGAATAGACCTTTCCAACAACCTATCGTACGCCTAAAACAGATATCACATTCAAAAGTTACGACCCCGACAAGTCCATGTACTAGGTTACCCAAACAAGGCCCACATGACTTTTGGCACTTCATCTCCTAGGATTAGGTTTTTGGATGTCTAGGGTTTTGACATTCATATTTATTGCAGAAAGGCCTTCAGAGCCTCATTGTCATGATCTTCTTGCGAATGAGCACAACCGTCACATCTCTTCTCATAGATAAGCCACCACCATTCTAGCAAGCTTGTTTTCCACTACATTTTACACTTTCAACTTATTTCCTTATTGAATAGAAACTCGTTTCACTATACCTTTCTTACTGTGTGTTAAACATATTTTAATAATATATATTCATTTCATTCTGTTCATAAAATCCGGATCATTAGAAAAATAAATGACGTGTTAAGAATGACACTTGTTATAGGTAAATTGTGAAATGGATCCTCTGGTTGGTAATAATTAAATCGGTCTTAATTGTTAATTGTTAATGGAAGAGATTTTATGGTTTTTTAAAACATTGTTTTGATGTTTTTTATATATTTTATTAGCCTACATATTAGGTTGGACATGCTGGTTCCAGATTTTTCACTTTTAATCTTAATAGAAAAGTTTTGGGGTTTCTAATTTTTTAATGGAAGAGGTATTTATTTTATAAAACATTTTTATATTAATTAACATTTTCTGTATACAGTTATTTTTTTCCTCAAATTATATTTTTTTAAATATATATTTTAAGTTTTTTTATATAAGTAAATGAGTCAATGGAAAAGTTGTGATGCCATATATTGGCTATGAAGTGCAATGCTGTCGTATTTGTTTTTGAAAAATCCTATAATATAATTATAGTAATTGTCTTATTTCAAACTTATCATTCAATGTTGTAACTCAAACTTATGAATTTTTTTGTTTTGCATAGACGTCTCCATTAAATTAACACGGGTTTCTGTTTCCCGTGACTCTCCCATCTGTTTGTCGTCTTCATTTCTGTGTTATGATAAAGAGGACGTTTGCTGTTACCATTTCAAGCATTTCAAATATGGTCTTTTCCATCTCTAATATTGTCTCTCCATCTCAGACCCAAGGTTGGTTGAACCATTCCACAAGAAGAGTTCTCGATCTTGACTTAATTCTGATTTTTCACAAGGGAATTCGGTGAGATTAAAATTCAATTTCCGCGCAAATCTTTTGGGCTCCATGTAAGATTTCATCGGACGACATTGAATTTCATAGCAAGATAAGAAAGTGATTCGGTTAAATTCTCTTCGAAAATGTAGATAAATGGAAAGAAGCATATGTTTGGGCTTTCAAATCATCACATTCGTGGAACAATATCATCAAAAGGTATGCTTGTCCTTTTTTTTTACAGTGTAATTATAATTAAGATAGAGAACCGTTTTGGGTTTTCCGAAAATTCAAATATTGTGTTTCCTGGTCCTAGAGGGAACTTGTATCAGCTCTATACAAAAAACTGTTTTACTGCCGGATAGCTTCGAAGGCGTGAACCAATATGCTCGATTCAATTGTTGAGCCCGGTTAACCCATGCTTAATTTGGTTCATAGGAACAACTCGACCCAAAATTCCATATAAAATAATTTTGTTAGGTTGAAAATATGCGTGGATTTTTCATCAATTCTTACCTTGATAGTATCAAAAAAATATATATATATATATCAAAATATATTTTTAAAAAAGGTAAGTTAATATTTTTATGCCACTTACCCCGATCTCTTTATTAACTCGGTAGTGTAATTCAATGAGAATTTGGTTAACCAAAGAGAAAAGTTGTTTTTCTTTAAGTTACAAAACAAAAAGGGTCTAAACATTCATAACTACCAGTACTTACGGGACTCTCCCTCCACTCCATTAACCAATACCCTTTCTCTATCTTGAGAGCGTCACATGGCTTAGCGTTAATGAGGACTTCATACAGTCGTTGAGGTGTTCGAGGCCTGTCATATCTTAACAAGACAGTTCTGTAACATTTCCCATTTCATTTTGTAAATTTGTTTTCGAGGAATCATTCCTCTAGACGATAGAGAGATTCTATCTCATTGCTCTATCACAGGAAATGTTGGAGACGATCTTTTAACATCTCTACGCTCGGACCAAAATTACAGGTAAGGACAAATCCTCCATTACCAGAAGAGCCTGATTTTAGATTTATCCCAAGACACGGTAGCTTAGTCTGTAAATGTTTACTGGTTAGTCACCATTATTATTATTTTTTGTTCTTGTTGAAAGAACGCCTCTGCTTTTCTTCGAGTTTATTGTTAGTTCTCCATTGATGCGATGAAAGGTTCTGTAAGTTCCTAGCCCTACATTTGTGGTTTCTCTGGTGTTTTCTGGAAATAACACTCTATGATGTCATCCCCATAAACAATGACACATTTGAACTAATAAGAGATCCTCCCCTTTTGGAGACTCGGGCTTTTTCTTTTTGCAATGCAAGTCGACAGGGAAGGGATTAATGCATGAGAGGAGGGCTTGGTAACCTTACTCCAAAAAACTGTTTGCTAACTCCTATATGGATAGCATTAACTTTCCAGAAGTGTGGGGAAACTCGAACGATCCCACAAAGACAAAGGTAAGCCACTATTGTATGCTATCCCCTCACCGTCTGTGCATGGACAATTAGAATTTCATAGCTAATTATAATTTTATCATCGTTGTGTGTGTGCAAGACTGTGTATTATGGCCAACACTAATGAGACGATCCTGTAGCAACAACAAAAAATGATTTCAGTGGTATGTATATTTACTGATCATATGCAGATCACACAATATTTGAGTATCAGTTACTTGGGCTCAAAAAAGTGGATAAAAAATATGGTAATTTAATTCCATATTGATATTTCTATTTGGTGCCTTTTTGCTTTTTATAAATCCGTCCGAAGAAGAGTTTCCCATTTTCATCCATTTTCATCGTATAATCTTTTTCTAAGAGTTTTCTATACTTTTCCATTTTCATCATTTCGGACTTGCGGACTCGTATATGTCTGTTCTAAGAGTTTTCCATACTTACCCCTTATCATCCCTTCGGACACGCAGAAGACTTGTGGACTCGTGGAAGCATAATTCTTCCCTTCATAAGTCCATCCTACATCTACACTTCTTCCCTCGAAGCATAATTTTTCTTTCCTCATTTTACTTCTTTCGAGGATTTTTTCAAAAAAAAATCTAACTAGTAATCTTCCTCGTTGAAATTATGCTGTCAAGTTTTCGAAAGAATATTTATTCTTCATAAAAAGTACTCTAGTTCCATTTGAGGATCCTTTACCCAGGTTCTCTTATTCAAAGAGAACATTGGAAAATTGACTTGAATTAACTTATGGTTCTCATCTACTTTTATGTTGACAGTGATTTGAAAGAGTCTTTATTTATCAGAAATTACTCTCACATGTATCTAAATCTCTGTGTGATAAGATTCATCTAAGTTTTAGCATGTAGTTATAAGAAATTCAATACACCAGCATGATTAAATAGTAGTCAAATAAAGATACATATTTGTAATAGTTATGGTGTAAGCAAATGGAACAATCACATTCCACCCAATCGTATATATAGAACAACCAAGAATACTTGTCCTGATCATCTCCTAGCATGGCCATGACTTCATAAGAGAAAACTGAGCTCCACTCATCCATTGTAATTCTGTACAGTTCATAAATCATTGCCTAACCAAGATTACCTGTCTTGATCATCCCCTAGCATGACCATGACTCCATAAGGGAAAATTCACCTTCACTCATTCAGTATCATTTTGTACAGTTTAAAAATCATTTCCTAACACCACTTGTGCTCACACATCAAATATTGATTCTCACAGCATACTAAGCACCATCCTACATCCCTCATATGTTGTATATATCTCCTTTCTCATTGCCAACTCAACTTTTGACACTTGTAAACATCAACTCTGAGTTAACTCAAACATGTTCACCACTCATGGAGTCGTAGTAAGCTACTTTTAACATAGTTGTTCCATCTATTTCCAACATTTAATTTATTAAAATATATATCTCATACATTGATCTGTCACAAGAGAAAAGTTGACAAATCAAACTCTTACTCACCAATCACAAAAATAATAATTACATGCCTTAATAATTTTGAGTACAAATTTCCCTTAAAAAAATATTATTTGTAAAACAACAACATTAAAAATATTTAATATTTGAAAATGTCACACACACATAGTAAGAAATTATTAAGATCTAAGTACTTCAACAGCATACATATGAGTATAGATCCATTTAAAATATATAAAGTATGTACACACCTCAAAACATTATAGAGCTAGTCCAATTTCTATGCTGAAATGATTCCAGTGGCTCTACTGTCGTGTACGTGTTTATTAATGAATGTTTGGTACTTATATTTTTAATTGGTAAATATTGTAATCGACATGCTTATCATCCCACAATAACAACCACATTACGCATCTCCTTACAATGGGCGATACACTTACATTCTCTCTTTTATACTTATTAGTCATGGAAAATGCAGGGACTATAGCTATGAGTTGCAGTTTGATCTCGATCTCTATTAGTTGCTCGTTGACTTTCCATTTTATGTAAAGTTTTGTATTAGAGTTTTTGAATTGAAGATTTTTTTAATTAATTGAAATATAATTATTTATTATTTTATTTTATTATGTCTAAAGGTGTATATTTATTGGTAATGGGCACAATTAATTACTTTTTAATATAAAATTTTAATATGATGGTTAACAATTAAAGATGTTAGCATATTCTTAGTCATACTTCCAAATTAATGAATGTGATTTACTTTTCATAACTTTCTTGTATTTTTGAATGTATCTCTTGTCCTATTTATTTTTTAACATTTACCTAATCATATTAAGAAATTACTATAGCACCATATGATTGCCACTTTTAAATGATTCACCTTTGGATTTCCTTAGTTGTCTGCACGTTTCATATTGAATCACCAACCCATGAACGTTTCATTTTCTACAATTTACAGATGGATTAGTAACTAGACCAACATTCGATCATGCCCTTGCACAGTAACAACCATTCACATGAAGGTCTTGCTCGAGCTAAACGTGGCTCCCGATCTCTTCACCTATAATCTGCAAAAGAAGTCTGGTATTTATCGAGGAGGGGTGCAGTCTTGAATGACTACGGAGAGAAAAAGAATTATGGTGTGTCCAGGAGGGGCACAGCCTTGAACAATTACGGAGAGGTGGACACAGTTTCTATTCAACCAGATACTAGCATCCAAATACACAGTCTTGGTAAGGTTCCAAGAGCAACCAGTTTGAAAATGTGGTGTTTGAATCAATGAATCAGGGTTTTAATGATGACAAGAAGCAAGCAAATAAAAGCATAATCTAGAAGAATACCCGTGCAATCTGATTGTTGACTGAAAAATCGCAGACCAGAGAAAAAGGAAAATAGTTGGCTCATAATGAATGGTGAATCTGTGAAGTGACATGCGACGTTTTGTTTTTGTTTCTTCTCCATCGTTTTACTTTGCATACTAGTTTTTTTTAGTTTGAGTTTGATCAAATTTTAGTTTTTACTTTAATTGTAGTTGTATTTTAATGTATTTTATATATGTTTAAGTTAATTGTAGTTGTAGTTTAATGTATTTTATATATGTTTAATTAAGTTAAGAGGATCGTGCTTCCTTGTATTACTGGTTTATTTAATTATCAAATTTTCTTGAGAGCCAAAGCCACTACAAGTTTACATCTATTAATGGTTAGTGATTTTTGATGGTTAGAGACACTAAGTTGTGGCTTCATCTATATATATATATATATATATATCCATTTGTTTTCATTGTTTCCATAGGCCACCAAATACATATTTGTTTCTGAAAACACAAATGATTCACTTTTACCACAAAGGAATTCATTCACTATTTTGAAAGAACTCAATAAAAATATTCAAATTATTCACATATAACCATTGCAGCAAGATTCAACCATATCTGTATTTGTATTGGAATTTTCTTACAATATTGATATTGTACAATTTGTTTACTTTTTATTTTTATTTTTCTTACAATATTGATAGTGTACAATTTGTTTACTTTTTATTTTTATTTTAAAACCAGTGTACCTATAAGCCCTAAAATACAACCCTTGCATTGGAATTTTCTTACAATACTGATAATTAGTTTTTTTTTTTTTTTTTTTT
>ML780197.1:175218-196457 GCA_009831015.1 Picea engelmannii | reverse complement strand
GAGTCAGTTCTCTGGTTGTCTTTTGGTTTGCATGTAGCCGACTCGGGAGAGTCTTTTCCTATATAAGGATGTAATCCGTCTTCGTTTAATATTAAGAAGTGAGCGTAGCCTCACCGTGTTTGTTTGCCCCGCATATTTTATCTGAAGGTCCTCTTACCTATGCAGAAGTTCAAAGATGAAGAAGTCCAAGCTCCTCCTTCACCATCTCGTACGAGGAGATCTTTAAGCTTGAAAAAACCTGCAAGAAAACGACAGCCCGATTAATGGAAGGTAGGTTAAAGGCCTTGATGTGTGGCTTTCGAGGCAAGAGACACTACTATGGTTGTGCTTCTAGGCCAGTGTCTCAGTGCGGCCTTGAACATTGGATGAAGTTGCTACTCAAATCTTTCATTGATGACAATTACATTCACGATGTTCAAGTGATCTCAGGAAATGATCATGACGACATTGTAGTATATTGATGTGCAGTTTTATGAATTATTAATTTTTGAAATCACAAAGAAATGAGGGTTGGAAAAAGTCTTGTCCTTATAATATGGAAAGAATAATCAAGATCCTCTCACATGTGCATAAGGTCAAAGATGAAGAAGTTGAAGCTCCTTCACCATCTCGTACATGTAACTTCTTGTAACCTTTATTTCGTAGAAAACAATGGCATATACATAATGTAACTTCTTGTAACCTTTATTTCGTAGAAAACAATGACATATACATAAAATGAGTTCGCCTCTAATGACATATAGATTAATTTCTTTTTGTTGTGCAACATATTAAGAGGGTTCTTAAGAATTTTGTTAGCAACATAATATTTTTCAATGGATTGCGGGATTCATGGAGTGGTGGATGGTAAATGATAGCTAAATTACTATATAAATTTCATTACATAATTTTTATATCAGTGAATAAAAATAGTTTAAAATCTGGGTACATTTCAAGGTGTTGGAGGACATAAACGAGCCTGGTCTCTATTGTTGCAAAAGAAGGTAAACTAGAGTTTATATTTTCTTTATAAATCTTATGTGTAGAAGGTTAAAGATGAATAAGTCCAAGCTCCTCCTTCACCATCTCGTACAGAACCGAGTAGGAGATAGTTAAGCTTGGGAAAACCTGCAAGAAAGCAACCACCTGATTAATGGAAAAGAGGCCAGCAATGGAGGTTGAACCAGACATTGTTACTGTTGTGCTTCCAGGCCAGTATCTTGGTGCAGCCTTTAACATTGGATAGGGCTGCCACTCGAGCATTTCATTGATGACAATTGCATTCATCATGTTCAAGTGATCTCAGAGAATGATCCTCCAGACATTGGTAAATAGTATCATTGATGTGCAGTTTTATCAATTATTAATTTTTGCAATCACCAAGAAACGAGAGTTGGAAAAATTCTTCATGTTCAAGTTATCTCAGAGAATGAGTTATCTCAGAGAATGATCATGCAGACATTGGTAAATAGTATCATTGATGTGCAGTTTTATCAATTATTAATTTTTGCAATCAGAACGAAATGAGAGTTGGAAACATTCTTCATGGAAATGAGACTGTCACAAGCTCTGCATGCTTTATGCTCTATGGACAATCCACATATGCATAATGCCTCTACGTTAGGGTTCTTGATGTCATCTTCTTTTGTCTGAGATGCTCACCATATCCCGAAATTACTTAGTGTATCCCAAAATTATTTAGTGACCCTTTGGTCGAGCAAGCACGAAATTCTGGCCTGGTTTGTTCAGGGCAACTGCTTACACTGTCAATGGAAAAAACCCCTCAATTTATCGCATCGATACCTTCGCAGGAAGATCACTCTAACCTATCCTGGATTTTCTCTATATATATCGATGCCAACCACTGTAGTGTTCCTGGACCCTCGCAAAATATTCCACAGGAAACCCACCCTTCTCTTCCCCATTCAGTGTTGCAATAGGTGGTCATGAAGGAGAAAGGTCTTCTACTTCTCCAAATAGAACCCGATGCGTACCTACAGAGTGTGGTTGACCAACATTTCAGAGCAAAGTGGCGAGAAGGACACCCTCCCTTCCATAATTGTTGTATATTAAGTATTTACACCCATTGCATCTCTGGTTGCTCGCTGGATTATGATCTACAACACCTAGGATATCTCTTGGCAGAGCAATAGAGTCTGTTTTTAGGTCAAATGGAAGGGAAGGTATTCTTTACAACAGGTCCTAGAATCACCTATCAAATTTTTAAAGTTTGCCAATATTTCTGAAAAAAAAATTATGAGTACTTCAAATTTTCCCTCAATACCTGGTGATTGGAGGGTTTCCTTGCTCTTGTTGGGAATTTCATCCTGTTTAGTCTTAGGAAGATTAATGTTCTACATAGGGGTAGATGGTTCAAATCCCTGCAACGAAGTTTTGGGTCGTATAACGCTCTTCTTATAAAAGCTACCATTAGTATTAACGAGTTCTTCGGGGGAAAGTTTGCTAGTCTCACAGAGAATCCATGGTGTCTGGTTAGCTTAGAACGATGCAATTTTTCGACCTCATCAGCTGCAGAAACGACAATTCATTTCATGTTAATTGCACCCAGAAAAGCAAGGATGGAATCTAGGTTGGTCAGTGTCCTACGGCCAAGCCAAGGACACCCTTCTCGAAACTTGCACCACGCTTCCGAGAGATCTTCAACTTCTTTTTTTGTTGGCGAGGGCTAATTCACACATCTCAAATAAATGTTCTTTGTTCTATCAAAGAAAATAAAGAATCTCTTGTATCTCTCGTGGTCCATGGAGCTACAAATTGCCAGGACTCATGGAACAGTTGATACCATTGGAAGAATCGATGTCATAAGATCAAGTGCATACAACTGTTTGACAAAGTTACAAAGCTTCCAAAATTAGATGTTAGTGAATGCTATGAGATACCAGAGTTATTGGGTGTAAACAATTTGATATCATTAGAGTAGTTCACTGTCCATTTATTTAAGAAGCTCAAAAGCATACCAGATTTAACACATCTCACAAAGCGTCGAATACTGCATGTTCCTCTCTGTGGTCAGATGCAATACCTGCCAGATGTAAAGCATTTGATATATTTGGAAAATTTAGATGTCACCAGATGTTACAAGTTTACGAGTATGCAAGGGTTGGGCCCGCAGCTCGAAAATCTTCGAATTATAATGGATAATTTTTTCCCTACGATATGAGAGTTGCCAAGCATGGAACATTTGATGTCGTTGGAGGAACTTCGTGACCGCCACTATCCCAAACTGTCATGGAGGGTGGTAGTTGTCCAGGGCCTGCGCCGGTGATTAAAGGATCACCTCGTCATATGAGACACAAGGTAAGGTAAAAATCGTGGCTATCCTATCTATGTACAGTTTCTACGATGATAATATTTATTGTCCATCATAATTCTTGCCATAGTGCTTGAGTCCTTCACGTTCCAGTATTCCATGTATGTACTAAATTGAGAAGAATTTGAAAAAGTTGAATATGTCAAGACAATTTGGTTAATTAATTGGTAAGTGTATGTATTAAATTGACAAGATTTTCACAAAGATGAATATGGATATAATTCAAAATGACCATCATTATGTTTGTCCCATCCATACGATTCTCTTATCACTTGGTAAATCGAACTATGTTTATATTCATGTACTCCTACTTAGACATATCTATCTATATATAATTTAAAGTACAAAATTGAAAGATTCAATCTTTTTTGCAATGTTTACATACCTATTCTCTATTATATATATATATAATTTGTTTAAAATTTTTACAATTATTTTTAATATTTTATTATAAAAATAAATCTTCATCCATTTAACAAAAAAATCTTAATAAAAAATCTTAATGAAAATTTGTATATTTATTTAAAATTTTGAAATATATATAAAATATGTTTGTTATATATATATAAATTTTTATTAATGGATGGAGATTTATTTTTATAACAAAATATAAAAACAATTGTAAAAAACTTAAGTAAATCATATACATATAATTATAATAAAGAAAGTAAAATACACAATAAATATGTAGACATTACATTTACAGATTTTGAAAAAGATTGAAAAAATTGAAAATTAAATTAAATTAAATTAAATTAAATGAATTGTTTACATCTACATCTAATATAAGTTTGGATATTTTAAATTTTTTTATAATATAAATATTTTTAATTGATTAATAAATATGAACATAATAAAATATACAATATAAAATATATATTTTATTAAAATCATAGTTAATTAAATATAATATAATTTTTTTATGATAATAGTTATCTAATTTTGAGATAACCAATTGTGATATAATTTTTAGATCTACATTTAATAGAAGTTTAAATATTTTAAATTGATTAATAAATATGAACATAATAATATATACAATATAAAACATACATTTTATTAAAATCATAGTTAATTAAATATAATAGATTTTTTTTTTTTTTATGATAATAGTTATCTAATTTTGAGATAACCAATTGTGATATAATTTTTATTGCTAATTTTCATTTTTTTTATATAAGTAATATGAAAGATACAAACAATATTAGTTTGTAAATATTTTTTATTTTGACATGGTACATGTAATGTTACTTAGCAAATATTTTTTGTTTTTAGATATAATAATTTTTTTATAATAATAATTAATCAATTTTGAAATAACCAATTATAATATAATTTATTATTATTTTTTTTCATTTTTTTATATAAATAATATGAAAAAAAAAAGAATATTATTTTGCAATTTCTTTTTTTTTTCACATATTACCATAAAACCAATCATTTTTATGAATCAATATAACTAGGGTTAGGGGTAGGACCACTTTTTGTTTTCACGTATTACCATAAAACCAACTATTTTTATGAATCAATATAACATATACACAAGCCGTTGTGTAAAATATAGTTCATTAAAACTTTTTACAATATTAAAAAATAAAAAATAAAGTAAGAAATAAATAAATCCTAATTTTAAAGAAATTAATAATAATAATATTTTTTATTTTAATCATAATTTTTTAATGAGATATATACCATAAATAAATGACAATTTTAAATAAATTTTAAAGAAATTAATAATAGGAATTTTTTGATTTTAAATATAAGTTTTTAATGAAATATATGTATATGAAAAATAATAAATTTCACATAAATTAAGTAACTAGATATATGTATGTATATGAAAAATAATAAAGTTTATAGAAATTGAGTTACTATTGTTTTTTTCATACAAATATTGTTTTCTTTATACAATTTTCAGTATTAAAAGGAACAATATAAAACTTTGTATGGAAAGTGAAAATTAGTCAATTTTTTTTTTTTTGACATTTATATAAGAGATGATTTATTCCATGTTTCTGTATAATACTAAAGGAGTTATTACTACATCTTAGGTTCATATCTAAAGCATATCACACTCATGATCAACCATGGAATCTAACATCCTTGAAATTCCCAAATGCATGTGTGATATTCATGTAGATTCCATCATAAGAAAGTAAACCTTGAGGACTTTGTTGATAGGTGGAAGTTCTATTAAAACACTATCTAGCCATGGAGAGAGTCAACTTTCTTTATAGGCCTATAGGAACATGCAAATATAGCATGGTTGCATCGATTCCTTATTTTTAAGATAGGATGTCTATGATTTGGAGATTACTAAGATCACAAAGTCAAAGGGAATTATTCATCAATACAACCAAGTATGTTCTTCTTATAGTCGACATTGATTTGTTCAATTTCCCTCTCAAACCATGCAAAAATTCATGCCCAAATGGATTTTGTAGTAAAATCCCTAACACCGATTTGATGATAAGAACAATTATGTTACACTCTCCATAGCTTACTTAATAACACCCAAGAATTAAATTTTTTGAGATATTGGGTGTGAGGCACGAGGAAAGATACCTATGGGGTGTTATCAAAATATTTGACACATGAAGTGTCATCATAATAATATCCATGTTGTTGGAATGACTAGTTTGAGAACAAAGAAGTGAGGATTTGATGATGTAGAAAATTCAATGAATACAAAATCACAATTTTTACTATTGTAATTTCAATTTTAGGTTTTATGCAATGATTTTTGGGGCTAAATATTGTTCATGGACTAATTTTCCATGTTTTTTCCCAAAACAGTATTCGCTATCCTAAAAATGATTCACCCAAATTCTTTAGGATAAAATTATTTTAACTTAAGAATCGCCAAAAATTTATACAAACTATATAAAATCCTTATAAATTTGAATATTTTTACAAAATGTCGCTAGACATTTATAGTTTTATGATGTTGACAAGGACTCTTTTTTGTAGGTTCACATATAAACTTAACAAGAACATATAAGTTACAATATTTTAGTAGATTAAGAGAGTTTTTTTCCCAAATAAAATCTAAAACACACTTTTGTGTGAAACAAAGAAGAAATATGCATTATCTTTACTTTGATCTTGAGCGGAGTTGCAAAAGATTGATGGATCCTCGCAATATTTATATTCAATAATTATTTTTTTTCTTGTTACCATTCAGTATCTATTGCGATAATGTGGATCAAAGGAAATAGATACTAAATTCTCTAGAGGCCAACATTAAATGTGATCAAATAATAACAAATTATTAGATAGAAATGCTATAACCATGTCACGGTTGATAACAAATAGACACATAACATTACCAATGCAAAAAGAAAGCTATGAACCAACATGTTAAGACTTTTAGAGACATAAAATATATGGACATGAAGAAAGAGATATGACCTTGTTTCCTTGGTTTAGGTCAATGTCTATTATTTTCTCTTTAAAAATGTAAAAACATATTTGCATAATTATTTTGGAGCCTTACAAATCCAAGAGACCAGGAAAAGATAACAAATTGAAACACATAAAATATGTACAATGAATACAATGTCAATTCTCATATCGGCAAGGATAAATAATGTGCATAATACATGGATTCAAGTGGCAATTAAAAAATACAAGGTTTCCAAGCTTCTCCAAGAGGATTTCATTAAGTGACACTTAGACTATGTCAACATGAGTTGTGTGGTGGATTTAGTGATGTGGAAGGGCACATTGTATTAAGGAATACAAGGTGGTAGGATTATGTGGGTGTTAGTTTTGTGATGGATTTAGTGTTGTGGGGTAGTACATCATATTAACGAATACATGAAAGACAACAAGAGTAGAGATGATTTTAGTGATTAGATTCCAAAAACATGTAGTGGGTGTTGAACGATGAATCTTTAATATGATTCACATCCATCCACATCTAATTTTCAAGGTACAATGACCATTAGGCACCGAGTGTTGGGGAGTTAGGACATTGATGGGTTATTCAAAATGTAATGATTGTTTTGACATTTTACAATACTTTGTTGTCCTTTATAAATGACAAATGATTTGAAAATTTCACATTTTCTTAGAGCAAAGGTTTTTGAATTTCTCTTTTAGAATGAATTTGAACCCCTTAGAAAGGTTGGGAAGGTTTCAATTTTGATCACAATGTGTCTCACTTATGGTGTTGATAACCCTAATAATTTGGATCATTTTAATGTGTAGAAGGCTTTCTTGCTTTAGGAAAAAAGAATGTATAGTAATAGGTAGAGTTTACATTCTAGTTGTATAAAGTTTTTTTCTCTTTCTTTGAAATATTTGTTGTTTTTAAGTTAACATATTCAACATAATTGATTTCTCAGGGGGAAATCTAACCCTTAATTTCAGTTCAAATGAAAAAAATAAAAGGTTTGTTTCATTGAGGGATTATGTGACAACTCTAAAGGTATAAAGAAAAATATAGATATCAATGTTATAAGGTTTTAAGGAGTATATGGTGAATGAATTATTTGTATGGCTATTTAAAAATAACCTCTTTTACATATTAGATATTAATAATGATGAATAATATGTGTAGTATCTTTTCACTATATTTTCAATAGTAAATGATAGTTCATTAAAGAATACCTTCAAATATTTAAGGTGTTGACGATAGTTGATTGAAACCTAATGGAATTCAGTGCATTAAAGAGTACCTTGAGAGAATTCAGGAACTTGAATGTAATCTTAACAATGGGAGCTTCAAGGCAGCCAGCCCCTGCCTTCATGGAATGACAGTTTAAAGATTTTGGCATCACATGCGTTGGTCTTGGTCTGTGTTATATTCTAGTTATTGTATGCTTTAGTAGCAAGCTTACACGAAAAGCAGCACTGGATGATTGAAGAATAAAGCAATGATCAAGGCTATGAAAATCAGGATCTCCATTGTTTTTCAACTTTTTTCTTGTCGATTGCTGCACTAACTATGTGGAGTGCATTGATACACCAGTGGTAGTGAGCAAAAGTAACAATAGTGTTGATTTTAATCTCAACCATTAGTTATATTGTGTTGTATTTGTTCGAGAAATTGCACTCTCTAGTAGTTACAAATTTGGGGTTTTGATATCCATGATAATGTGAATTTGGACAGAGGGTTAGCAAGTGGTTCTAACATCATTCACCAGGCGTTGTCAACATATGGACCCTAACCCCAATGCTACGTTGAAATATAATAGCTATATCAATGTTTTGAGCGGTTGCTGTAAAAAAGCGTGTAATTTTTTCAACATTGACGTGAAGTCCACCAAAGAGATATATTTCTATAAAATAACATCTGTGTTAAAAAATTCGAGACATATACATACACATTTAATAGTGTGACTTGAATTGCACTTCAAGTAAGTTATAACTTTGACGTGTGAGTTTTTAAGCCATCACTCAATTTTCAACAATGCCCGATGGAAAACTAAACTAAGCATTGAGAAGTGAATTTGAGCCACCCATCGCATCATACATCCAAAGTCCTCAGGTAATTGTTGCCAACCACCAGAGTAGTTGAGAAGCGTAGCCTCCTAGCGAATAATAACCAGATTAAAGAGATTCCAGAAGCATGATTGGAAAGAGGGAATGTGGAAAAATTGGACAAGGACAGTTATGGAAACACAATTCAGCAGTACGGAGTTGCAATTTGCTAATCATTGACACAATAGTCCTGAAATTTTCCATAACACAGCGGCTTGAACTAAGAGTTTTTTCAAATTAGCCCTAATTTTCCATGATTAACCCTAATCCATGAGCCCTTTCCAAATTCCAATGTTTCAGATTAAATTTCCGGCAAGAAGTATAGAAAATTAACAACCATTTGTTAAAAGATGCGTACAGTTACCATATGATTCGCAATTGAGCACTGGAGAGCTGCACAACCAATTCACCATCGTGATGATGTGTACTCAAATGCAATTACAACTACAACTATTCAGTTGGGAAGATTGTATCATATTATTATTTTTTAGTATAAGAAAAAAAGATCATTAATCAAGTTGATTAACTTTAAGTCTGTGGATATAGACTTTTGGATGTAGACGTGGCATCTTAAAAAGAGTTGTTGTCTATCCATTTAGTATTAGAGCTGCTACATGTCCTCAACATGGATGAGGACGTCCATGCAAAGAGACCAGTGTTTGGATAATTTGAGAGACAACTTATTGTTCTGGTACTGGACCTTCCCAATGGATGAAGCAAAGAGGAAGATTGAGAGAAAACTATAGGGGAGGGTCCATGGCAAGACCAACCAGGAAAATTGTTAACCAGGAACATTGTTACCGCTGCCAGAGTAAAAATTGCAGGTTGATGAGGTAACAACTATGGCTCAGTTCGTGGTTAGCTTCCATGACCACTCTGAAATTTGCAGTTGGATTGATCTACACAACCGTACTGACAAAAGATGGCTTTTAAAAAAAATAACCCAGCCATAAGGTAACCAGCAGAGTTGGAAGTACTTTATTCAATTCCAGGGCCAGTTGTAGAGGAAGCGCCTTGCTTGCATACCTCCATTTCTAAAGTCATTGGTCTCTAGGGTTGCCATGGTGAATTAGGTCTATTGTTGTCTGGGTAGGTATGGTAACGCTCCATAAGGAACTCTGCTCTCCTTTGTTGCTTGTAATTGTAGAGGTCATAGGAGTTTACTCAATTACAAGTAAAGATCCAACCTTTCTATGTTCATAGGTAGGGACAAAATCTGAGACCTTGGCGGGTGTGAAGCTTGGGTGACGATCCTGACATCGATGCAACGAATACCGTTACAGCCAATCCACTTCTACTTTTTTCTATTCTTTTCTCCAGAACTCTCATTCGGTGGGTTAGCTCGACCATAGATAAAGATTTATTCACAAAAAGTAAAAGATTTCCAACAAAATGATTCATATGGCAGAGTATAAAGGGATTTAATTCAATTAAGAGCACTCTGCTATACTGCGAAAAATAGGAAATGAAGGGATTCGTAAAGCCATACAAGAATATGCGATTCTTCTGGATTATGAGCACAAGGAATTCACAAGTAGCACCATTTACTTCATTTTATTTCTAATTAAAGGAATATAACTGTAGAAAAACTAGAATGTAAATGAATAGGTTTGAGTGTTTTTCCGTGCAGGTTTAAGGTTTCTTGGGGGATGCATGGGAAATAAAGAAATAAAAAAAAAGAGCAAGTTCAAACAGACCAAAGAAGTGGAGTCAATGAACCTTGGAGAACAGAGATTATATGCCATGCTGATGAGTATTGTTGAGGTGACGAGGATTGCTCAGTCAGGTTAAGAGTCCCAAAATAAGGTCGCTTCGATGTGAGCTCTAAACCCTGCAACTGTGCACCCAACTGCAACTGTGCACCCAAGAGCACCTCATTGTGTTGCTCGAAACATTGGAAGGTATAAACTATTGGCAATCCCAAGGTTTGAACTACAGGAGTCGAGCTCTGAACTATTGGAGTCATCCCGCAGGATTGTTACAGCCTTATAACATTCCTACGTGAGACTGTAAGAAGGCGTGCTTGAGTACAGTGACTCAACACTCATGCAAAGATGGAAGCATCAACTCATGGATAGACGAAAGTAGCCACAGCGGTAAACGGAGGAAGCCAGAGCAAAAGAGATAGAGTACAACGACTCATGCCGAGACAGAAGCATCTATTGTGACCCATGCAGAGATGGAAGCAGCTACAACGATAAAAGTTGGCTGTGAGGTTGGTTGTGCCTGCTCAACTCATAGATAGTCGAAATGGAGAGAACTGTTTGTCGTGGAAACAACAAAGTAGTGCTAGGGTTGTGGGAAGAGCGGCTCAGGACAGGCAGAAACCTAAGGAAGTCACGGCCACGTTGAAGGATAAGATTTCTTTGTATATAAAAAGAGGGTCGTGGAAACGACAAAGTAGTGCTAGGGTTGTGGGAAGAGCGGCTCAGGACAGGCAGAAACCTAAGGAAGTCACGGCCACGTTGAAGGATAAGATTTCTATTATAAATTATGAACTATGGGCTCTGCTCTCGGCTATCCCAAACATTACTAAATGTTTGGGACTAATTCTAACTTCAAATTAGTATTAATGTATCTTTCCAAAAACGTATATACACTTTCTAAACTTTCCAAAAAGTTTGAAACTGGTCAGCCTCATATGAGGCCAAATAAGCCCTCAAATTATATACACTTTCTAAACTTTCCAAAAAGTTTGAAACTGGTCAACCTCATATGAGGCCAAATAAGCCCTCAAATTTTTCTATTAGTTCAAAAAAATTGCTGTACCTATTTGATAAGTAGATAAAGTCAATAAAAAGTGCTAAATGAAACATGAGCTTAAAACTGTGGATTAAGTTTATTAAATTTATTGGTTTAATCAAAAATGAAAAACCATTTACCATAGTTTACTACCTAAAGGAAGGAACTAATAAAGTTAGACATCAATACATCGAGCAACACAAATAATGCATTCATATAATTTTGCAAGATTCCTTTCGTTTCTTTGACATCCTGAACATTTACCCTCACACTTTAAAAAAATAAATATTTATTTAGGGTCGGCGGTTCTTTATTTCTTTAATGGCCTAAAAACAAGCACATAGAAATATATGGTGTTAAGTATTCTATTAATTAATAGAATAATTTTACACATTCAAAAAACTAAAATGTATACCTCGGAAAATGTTATATGTTATAGTTATTTGTTGATGGTCCAAATATATAATATTAATAACAATTAGAAAATCTCTCTACTTGCGTTTTATCCAATTGACTACCAATTTTTTATTTTTGAAATTTAGCTATTACTTCTTATCTAATTACTTATTTTCTATTTTTGTAATTTAGCTATTACTTCTTATCTAATTGGATATAATTGGGTATATAATCAACTCCCCACTTTTAATGTCTATTTAGTATTTATGCTCTTAGTTATCTCTTCAACTTTTAATCTTTCATCTATGGCTTTCTTTTCCTTATATTAATATTTGTCCTTTTTCCTTCCATACACTAGTCTCACATACTATTGATGTTCCTTCATTCTCAAACATATTTATTTTGATAGTTTTTGTTTTTATCCTTCATCCTGATCTTTATTGGCATAATCCATATGCTCCAACTTCCACTATTTCATAGTTTATTGCTCTATACTAATCTATTTGTTCTTTCTTTCATCATTTTCTTCCTCGATAGTGGAATTCACTATCCATGTTTTTAGATTTTTCATCAATACTCCTCTATCAACTTCCCCTTGCAATAATCATATGATATAAACTTAGAGTAACTAACCAATTGGAATGCACTATACATGTTTTTATATTTTTCATCAATGATCCTCTATAAACTTTCCCTTTCAATAATGATAAAATATACACTTACAAAAACTATACAATTTTCACACTATTCTACTATAAAATTTCTAATAAGCTTCCTCAAACATTTGTGACATGGCTTCATTCAATTTAACTTCACATTGAACTAAATATTGCTTATATTATTAGGTACTTATCTAGAATATGTTTTCCTCTAACTTTATGAATCTACTTTGATTTACTATTAAATTTCTCATAGTCTTCTTCAAAAATTTGTGTCACTACTTTCCTCATTTTAACTTCATATTTCAATAAATATTGCTTATTTAATAAATATTTATCTAGAATATGTTCCCCTCTAGCTTTCTCAATCTACTTTGATTTCCTTCCAAGAATGTGCTTCCTCCAAACCACCTTTTCATTTTCATCTACTTCATGATTTCCAATAATTTATCTTTTTTTAATACAAATTTGCAACATCAAATGCTTAATATATCTAGTACTTGTATTCGAAATCAACATTGTGTACATTCTTTCCAAATTTTCTTTAAATCAAAATCCAAAATTTCATATTCATCACATTGTTTCTATGCATACGTATCTTGTAGCATCCTTGTTAATATATCGATACTAATCTCCTTGATATTTTTCTTCATCATATGTTGGGATTCTCTATCCATGATTTGACATAAAGTTTTCATTAATACTCAAGAAACTCGACCTTAGAAGAAAATCATGGAATATTTTGTACTAACTCCACAAATACTTTATTATTATAACCCTTCCAAAATTTCATATTCATCATATTGTGTCTATATTGTGTCTATGCATACTTATCATGTAGCACCCTTATTAATCCATTTATACTACTATCCTTGATCTTTTTCTTTCATCATCTCTTAGGATTCCCTATCCATGATTTGATGATTTGACATAGAGTGTTCATTGACTTGATAATTGAGTCTTCTTACTGATAACTACTACCTAGTTCCAGGTATGTCAATTATCCAGGGAAGTTGAGACCATTCTCCAAGAGCCATCCCTAAAGGCTCCATTTACCACCTGTCCTCTCCCAATGACTACACCTACTCTGACCCAAACTTTGAAGGTCCAAAACGCCTCTCCCACGGAAATGGTGAAATGTCAAAAGAAAGGTCTTTACTACTATTGTGATGAAAAGTATGCACCAGGGAACAAATGTAGAGAAAAAAAATTGTTCCAGATTGATGCCTCAACTTCCTCTTCCTATGATGAAATCCCATCAGATGAGGTTTCAGACCAAGAGGCAGCTCAACCAGGGGATCCTATCGAAGATTGAGTTGGCATGTCAATGCAATCCATGGACCTGGTCATCTTGCTTCATGTACTCTCAGGTATTTTGGCCCCACAGACATTGAAGATCAAGGCCTACATTAAACATAGACTGGTTGTGGTGTTGATTGTTAATGGTAGAACCTATAATTTTATTCATCATAGGCTCACTAATGGGATCCATTACTTTGTCCACCATGTTTCTAAATTTCAAATCGTCATTGTGAATGATGGTACTATGAAGTGTGGGGGCCGATGTGAGAATGTCAAACTCCAAATGGGTGATTATCATCTGATAACCCACATGTTCTATGTTTCCATGGGTGGTTGTGATATTGTATTGGGCGTGTAATGGATTCGCACCCTAGGGAATATCAAAATGGACTATCAAGAATTATATATGAGCTTCACCCAATAATCTCACCCCTATACTCTCAGGGGTCTCCAATTGAGCTCTCTTGAAATCATCATCTCTCACAGGATGGAAAAACTCTTGAAGAAAGGCCACCATGGTGTGATTTCTCAATTTAATTCCATTTAGGTCACTGAACAAGCCTCTCAGGTAGTTCCTCCTAGCCTACAACTCATCTTGGAAAAATACCCCAAGACCTTTGAGATTCCTACAACCTTACCTCCTTCCAAGGGTGAGCATGATCATAACATCCCTCTCCTTCCGGGAATTCAAACCCCTAATGTACATCCCTATAGATATCCATTTTCTTAGAAACATGAAATGGAAAAGATGGTATAAGAATTATTGGTGGCAGGGGTAATTATCCCTAGTACTAGCCCATATTCTTCCCCAATGGTGATGGTTTTAAAGAAAGAAGGTACATGGCATAAGTTACTTAAATAATATGACCATCAAAGATAAATTTATGATTCATGTCATTGATGATTTACTGGATGAACTCCAAGGTGCCTGTGTATTCACCAAATTATACCTTTGCTTCGGTTATCACAAAATTTGGATGAAGGAGGCATATATTCCAAAGATTTATTTCATAACTTGTGAGGGACATTATGAATTCTTGCTCATTCCTTTTGTCCTTTGCAATGCTCCATCCACCTTCCAAAGTCTCGTGAATAGGCTATTGAAAACTTACCTTGAGAAGTTTGTCCTAGTTTTATTTGACGATATCCTCATTTATAGCCACACCTGGGATATCCATCTTCTTCATGTGGACAAAGTCTTTCACTTGCTACAGGATAACCAATTCTTTTTAAAAAATACCAAATATTGATTTGGTTCCAACAAAGTTGAATACTTGGGGCACATTTTCAGTAGAGATGGGGTAAAATTGGACCCAAAAAAGATACAATATATGTAAGAATTTCCATGCCCAACGACCTTAAATCTCATAAGGGGTTTTCTTGGTCTCACCGGATATTAGAGGAAAATTTTCAACCACTATGAAAAAATTGTTAAGCCCTTGATTGACCTCCTTAAGAAGAATGCATTTAATTGGACACTTATTGTTGAACAAGCCTTTACAGAGTTAAATAGGGACATGAGCACTACCCCTGTCCTAGCAGCTCTTGAATTCAGAAAAACCTTTGTGGTGGAATCATAATCTTTCTCCATGCGTAGAGGTGGAGTGCTCACCCAAGATGGTCGACCCTTGGAATTTACTAGCCAAGTGTTGAGTGGTCTCAATCTGGGCTAATCTACATATGAAAATTAAATGATCTCCAGTCTCCATGCAGTGCACTCATGAGGAACATATCTCTTGGGACGTCATTTCCAGATTAAAACAAATCACCATAGTTTGAAATATTGTTTGGTGCAACGACTATGATCCCTAAAACAAAATGACTGGTTGATAAAATTGTTGGGTTATGATTATGAAATAATCTACAAAAAGGGAAAATATAATATACTATTAGATGCATTGTCCAAACAACATGAGGAGGATGAATCCCTCTTTTTGTTATCCTTATCAGTCCCTGATTAGATTGAAGGATTGTGCAAAGAGTGGCTAGCACACCAGACTACCTCCAAATTAATCTAGTGTCTTCAAGAGGACCCTAATCCTTCGACTAGCTACACTTGGAAAGATAATATTATTCCATATAAGAATCGTCTGGTTCTCTCACCCTCCTCATCACTCAATCCTAGGCTCTTAAATGAGTTTCACTCCTCAACTATAGCAGGTCACTTGGGATTCCAAAAGATATGTGCTCGTGCTCATAGTTCCTTTTTTTGGGAAGGCATGAAGAAGGATATACTTCAATTTGTCACATAATGTGACGTGTGCTAGTGTAATAAAGGTGAAACATTCAAGTCTCCTAGCATTCAATAACCCTTACCTATTCCATCTTCTCTCTGGACATAAATCTCCATGGATTTTATAGTGGGACTCCCTAAAGATGGGAACATGTATGTCATCATGGTGGTGGTTGATCACCTCTCAAACTATGCTAATTTTTTTTCTTTACCTCACCCTTTCACACCGACACTCGTAGCACAAGTCCTCCTTGATCATATTTTCAATATACATGGAATTCCAAACTTTGTTGTCTCTAATCGTGACCAAAATTTCACTGGCACATTTTGGAAAGAGTTTTTTAAATTGCAGGGACTCAACTAAACATGAGCACAACTTATCACCCGCAGTTTGACGACCAAAGGAAAGTAGTCAACAAATGTTTGGAAACCTACTTGCCCTATTTTTCTTCAGACAAACAACAACAGTGGGTGCAGTGGCTTCCTTTGGAAGAATGGTGGTACAATACTTCCTATAATACGACCACTGAAATGACCCCATATGAAGTGGTGTATGGCCAAAGGCCACTGACAGTCATTACCTATCTTCATGGCACATCCAAGGTCCAATCTATTGATACAATGTTGCAAGGTTGTACAACCACTCCAATTGATCTAAATATAACCTCCACATGGCCCAAAATCACATGAAGCAACAAGAATACTAGAATCATTTAGAAAGAGTTTTTCATGAAGGTGATCACGTGTTTCTCAAGCTCCAATATTACAAGAAAAAATCTCTTAAAGCTCAGGGACATCATAAATTGACATCTAAGTTTTATGGACCCTACCAGATCAATAAGCACATTGGTTTTTTGGATTATAAATTAGCCCTTCCTGCTACCTCCAAAATCAATCTTGAGTTCTGTGTTTCCTGTTTGATGGAAGTGGTGGGACAAAATTGCAGTTTCCAAACCATTATGTTGGAATTAGATGAATAATTTTCCATGTGGCTCCAACGAGAAGAAGTCCTCAATAACCCAGAATGTCGGTTGTGTGGCCGGACAATCAAGGAAATGTTGATTAAGTGGAAGGAAACAACACTGAAGGAGGTGACCTAGGAACCTATGACCATACTTCAACAATTTCCGCACCTCCATCCTTGAGGAAAAGGTTTCTTTTGAAGGGGGGGGGCACGTTAGGATCTTATCCTAACTCCTTTCCATGGGTCATTAGTTAGTAGAATATGTTTCTTATTTAATAAAGGTCGATGTTAGTTAATAAGGGATAATTAATAAATGAGAATAAGTCAATGTAAGAATACCTAATAGAAGATTCTGCTTCTAGAAAAAAATTCCTCTAGAATTTTCCGTAGAAGATAGAATTAGTATAAATAAGAGTAGGATGCATTGGATATCATTTCTTGGATATTGTTGTAATAGAGATCTTCTCTTCTGGAGGTTTCCCCCTTGAACAGAAAAGTGAACATTTATATCCTAATAAATTTCTTCTTCCTGTTGATTATTATGGTGTTACTCTCGTGTTATTCTATTATTTTTCTAGATATATCATTAATTTTGTTTCATTTCCTGCTAGATATTCTTTTTCTACATAATATATTGTATTTGGAATATTGCATTGTCCGACCCCAATAAGTGTACCCCTTCATTATTCTACAGTACTTTGGATATACCCCTTCCCTTCTAGGTCTTCAACAATAAGTTAGCCAATAAATCTTAGAGCTTTGTGGCACTTGGAGCAAATGACTACTCTCAAAGAGTTATGGGCACCCACTAGGCCAACACTTGGGAAAAACTATTCCAAAAAATTCTCTCACTGAAGAAGAATGCTCCATTGGGATGAAAAACTTCTTCTTCAACCCAAACCAACAAGGATTTACAAGGTTACCATGATACACATGTTATAGCCACAATTTCCACTCTATAATTTCATGAGGAACTTACTAGAAGATGACAACTTAGATGCACTCTTCAACATTGGATTCAATACATTTTGGAAGGGTCTCGCTAGTAATAGAAAGACCACAAGAAACCCATTGTAACCTTTTATATTTGGGGAGTTTTGAAGGGGTGAGAGAAGATTGAGTTGGTTCTTCATGCCATGATCATTAGAATTCACAATATTCAAGTCTTTGTTGGTCTCTAGATGATCTAGAAGATATCCCAAGCTTCTCAAAGAATCTATATAAGGAAGGAGAATCTTGAGCATGGAAGGAAGAGTCATTCATAGAGTTACTCTACCAACATAAATATGTGCTTCTCCATTGTACATCAGTTGCAATCAAATCTCCTATCTTGGTCAAAAATATGAGGAGGATCAAGGAGCAACAAGGAGTGCATCTACAGCTTGAGGTAATGGAATCAATGTAGTTCTTTCATTTTTATATATAGATCATTGGTTTGCCCCCTTCATATTGTTCATGTTCAATGATATATATTAGATCTAGTCTTAACTTGAATACATCAATGAAAATCTAGAAGAGTTTGTGATTTCTTAATGCTAGAGAGAATTTATAGATTGGTATTGTTCGTCGCTTGTGTATAGGTAGTAGGTCGAAGGATCTTGGAGTTTGATGTATGGGATGAAAATAACTGAGGACATGTGAGGATGACCTTCAAAGGAAGAGGTATTCCTATTTACTACCTATTATCATAAAATATGAAACATATTGTTTGGATATAGGAATTCCATAGAAGTTTGTCCCACTATATGTCTAGGATCCATAGGTAGATCCTAGGGAGAACTTACTATTCCAATTGCTGATATTTTCTCAACAAAACTGACAACTCCAATGGAGAAGAATCTTTGATTCTTTTGTAGTTTATAATACTTTTCCTATTTTCCTCTATTCTCTATTTTTGAGTCTTCGATTACCTTCCATGGCATTTTCTCAAAGACTAGATCTCTCAGATCTACCAGATCTGAGTCAGATCTTTTTACTTTTCAAAATCAATGAGTTAGTTGTATTTTATTGAGGACATAGTGGCATGGTCATTGGTTTCATTACTACCGATCAAAAATCCCTACATATGATCACTTGTTGCATGCTATATGAGCCGCAACACCCCCTGTAGGTTTTAAATTTTGTAATTTTTTCATATTTTTTTGGTTAGATATAGATGTGTCTGATCTCAAGGGTCTATAATTGGTTTGTGTTTCTATATCCTCTCTTTGTTCAAGTCTCTTGTCACACATTTTTTATTAGATATATATTTGAAGTGTGTTTTAGTGGCTTTTTGGGATTTCTTGTTTGCATTTACTTGTTGTTGAGTGATCCATTGATTTAGGTTGTGCAGCCAACAAATCTAATTAGATTTTGTAGTTTCTCGTATTTGATTGCATTTGGTTGAGTTTTCCTCTTGCAATTTGTTTTCATTTCTAGATCCACTTTCATTGTAAGTTTTGGGTTGAGACTCTGGTAGAGACATTGGAGGGTGCTTCGAAGCATCACTACCAATTTCCTTTATCCATTTGTTGTTGATTTGCTAGTTTTCAATTTGTGGATTGTTGTTCTTTCTTAGATTAAGGAATTTTTTGCATCATAATTGGAAAAAAAAAAAAAAAACTTTCTTACATGCATAAATATTTTGAGCATTACAATCAAAGTTCATGGTAGTGCTTGGTTAAAGATCTCATTTTGGTTTTGAATTGGATTGCATGGATTCTTAATGATTGTAAGGGTGTATTGCAAAAGTTGAAAATGAAAAGTACTCTTCCCCTCCCATACATAGAATTCACTGAATTGAATAATTTTCATTTCCATATTTACATTGCTTTGTTTGGGTCAAGAGTCATCACATCAATAAAGTTTCATTCATTCTCCCTTTCCTTACACAACAACCATAAAAAAATATTACGTAAATTAAAATGAAATAAACTCTTTTCTTTTCTAGAAAAGAAAAATCATATAGGATTAGTGTAATGATCCCAAGCCATTATGCAAGGATCATCACTATTTTGGTGTCTTTTTAAAACTTTTTCTGAGTGAGGTATTTCGTCAAACGCTTTGCAGATCTACCTTTTAGATGTGTTTATATGTGTGTATGCAGCAAATAACAGAAAGAGATAACCATGGAACATACCTCAGCCATATGCAATAAGATAGACAAGATAAAACATCTCAATTCTTCTTTATTCATAAAATAGAGAAACCTACTACAATGAAGATGTTGATCTGGAATGCTCAACAGATGGCCAAGAAGATAGACAATAGATAAGAGCTGCTACAAAATGCTCCTGCTAATACAAAAGATGACTCCAAAGGTTGAATAAGAAATGAAGATAAATACAAGTAGATCTGAATGCCAAACTCTCCAGCTGAAGAATGCCACGCTCCAATAAAAGGCTGAAACCCTCAATAACTCGGCCTTGGTGCCAAAAGTGTCCAAACACCCTAATAAATATGCCAACTGATAGATCGGGTGATGGTAAGAACAACCCAGGTGACCGAATCTCCAAGATCCCTCTCAATCTCTGCAGATCTGAAATCCCCCACTGAATGGTGCGCCCCACTAGATGACTGAAACCCTAGATAATTCGGCCCTGCTGAAGGAGGCCTCCAAATGCTTTGAAACTCTCCAGAAATATAGATCAGGACATTGCAAGTCACTAGGTAAAGTCTCAGGGTCAGATATGAAGTGTAACCCATCCAAACGAACTAGATCTGGATCTCAAAAATGCCCTCCTCTTCAATTCACCCCACTGCTCAATAAATAATCTGAGCCATAAAACCGTCTCAGAAAGTACTAGATCTGATGTCCAAGTCCATACAATGAAAACCCAAGTGATAGAATCCTCAACGACCCTGCCAATCTCCTACAACGAATCTCTCTCCAAAGATGGTGCGCCCCTCTTGCTTGAATCCCTCAGCTGGTGCACCCTCTCTCTATCTGCACATGAAATTGATGTAGAATCCTCCTGCAACTGAGTAGATCTAGAATTAGAATGGTGTGGGAGAGTATTACATATCTGAGACCAAGCTTGGGACAATATAGGTGGAATATTTCACCACTGAATCGTCCTCTAGGGTTTGTTATGTCAAAACCCTCAAAACCCCCAATATTGGGCTCACTAGCTAGAAGCCAGAAATCAAAATAAGATCATACATGAA
>ML780197.1:158566-170266 GCA_009831015.1 Picea engelmannii | reverse complement strand
TTGGGCTCACTAGCTAGAAGCCAGAAATCAAAATAAGATCATACATGAATGAATAAGAAGAGGCCCTTGCCTTTCCTTTATACTTTTTGGCTCACCTTGTCCCTCCAAAGTGACTTTCATTTTATTAATATTTAATTAATTAAATCACTTTAATTAATTAATTAACCTTTTTACCTTTGAAAATCTCTTTATCTCTCCTTGTGGCTTCCCTGGCCACTGAAAGTCACTTCTAGCCATCCCATTCTGTAGTGTTGCTCCTCCCAATTCCAGTGAGATATTACATTGAGAGGTTCCTCCAAGTAATGTGCCAAAAATGACCTCTTTAGTGAATTCCATTGACTTATAGCTCAAAATAGTCAAAATCATGGAAATCGTCGGAATGCAACGAAACCAAAGCCAACCTGTGCGGAATGGCTCATAATGATGGAATATGATCATCAATGCAATCTGGACCCCACAATGCCTCTCAAATACCCTTGTACTGGCTCTATCATCCATCTGGCTACTCTGGTCATCATAAATCTCTGCCCTATGATGATGTCCCAAAGTGGGGACATTATGATTAGGGACTTCAAGTAGGATGAGAGAGTGATCCCTCCAAGGCCACCAAACAAAACATAGAGTTATTAAAGAGTGCAAATCCATTTTTAGAACCTGTTTTTTAGGAGCCTCCTATAACAAAAGAGTTAAGCACGAGGTTGTATCAGGGAAAGTTGGGTGATTACCCCACCCTACTTTTTTTTGTTTTTGCGATATTTCTTCGACTACTACATATAAAAGGGTTGTCTTCATGAAAATACCTTCACATGGGGTAGATGTTATGAAAATGTATGGATAGAAACCATGCCCTTACGTGTGGTTGGACCTAATACTTGTTGTATGGTATTGATTGTGAGGAAATATCCTTAGTGACCACTCCTAGCTATCTTAAATATGTTACTATAGGTGGGACATGCTTGCAGTAGATCGGGAAAAAAATTATTCATGATCTCATGTCCCCCGGAGGGTTCCCTCTTTACTAAAGGGTTCTTGCACCAATAAGGTATTTTTCATGTAGACTATCATAACTGCTCCTAATACCTTTTCTAGAGAGTCTTGTGGGAGATTAATCTCTTTTATAGGGTTGGTTTTTAGAAGGACCCCTAAGGCATTGGTTTTCTTATTTTTTCCCTAGATTTGTTAGGGTTTTTCTCTTTGGTTTGATTCTACTTCGACCTTTAGTTGAATTGTTTATTGATTTTCACATATAGTATTTTCAACTTGGTTGAATCACAATTTCAGTCCCATTGATTATGTTGAATTTAGCCCAATGTAAAGGTACAACCACCTCTCAAGATGCATGAAACAGGTGATCCTGAATTTGAAGAGTGTCATCTTTGGTTTGAGGATACTGGGTTGGTTTGAGTGGAAGTGGTTGAAAACTTTCCTCCACCCATATTTAACCCTCCTGATTGATTATGATAACCCTATACTAGTCCATTTTAGGGAGATCTTTAGTGAACCTTTTTCTTTGTTCAGTGATCCTCACACCATGTCAAGCCCAAGTGTTTTGTCTAGTGTGTCTAAGCCATCTATTCCATGTATGAACACTTTTGGAGGAATAAGAATGATTTCCACCTTTACATCCTTGAGTTCCAATGGACCTACACAATATATTCATGTTTCTAGATGTGTCTCCATTTGTGGGATGTCAACCATGTCTTCTTTCTCATCCACTAGGATACCTAGAATTCCCACTCCCATTTTTTTAGTCATGATGTCCTTATAGTCAGTTTTTGAGCCTTGGTTTCAACATGGGGCGTACAATTCCTTCCATCTCAACCATTCCTATGAGTGGTGTAGTATTATTGATTGTTGGTTTTCCTTTTGGGTGGAGCAATCCTAGTGGTTTTGGGACTGTACCTAGTCATTCTGGGGGCAATAATGTGTCTAAAGAATTCAATATCTCATGGGTTAGAACACCTTTCCCTGCGGGAAACATTACATAATGGCATGGCTATCCTTCCAACAATTCATCTATTCCTACAGGGTTCTTCGCTAGGGATTTCCTTTAGGCTTTATTCCTACCCTTGGGGGGAATGTCTAGTCCTAGGAGAAGTCATGCCCCTATGATTTCTTCCAGTCTTAGGGGAAATTATCCTTATATAACATCCAATCCTTCTATAATCACAAACATTGATGCACCATAAAGTTCATTTGGGTCTCAAGGAGCTTCCTCCTCTTCCTAGTATTCATTTTATCATACTTTGTTTCCCTTCTAGATGGGATGGTAGGTACCCCTCAATATCAAGGGTCATATTTGAATGTGAAAATGGTCATGTGTGACCAGATAGTTTCCCTTAATACTAAAAAAAATATGACAATCTCGAGACTACTCCTTCCACGCAGGAGTCTTCTTCCTCTTCCCAACCTAGTGGACCTAGTCATATTGAGAGTTCATCCTTTGACACATTGATTCACCCCCTGACGAGTGTTATTTGACGTATGAAACATTATCAAATGCATGGTCCACCCATAACTACAGTATTGTGAAATACTTGATCGAGGCACCATATTCCATATATTCCCTCGAGATCCTCCAAAGTTTCCCTGAGTAGAAAAAATATGTTTTTCCACGATAGGTGATGTTCATCATAGGATTTTCCAAAAAATTATATTTTCAAATAAAAGTGAGAGTAATGGAGAAAAACATCCTTTGCATTGTTGTTAAAGAAGGATCCTTGAATTGTGTCATGTATATGTCATCTTGGAAAGACGAATCCTTAAATATCGATACATATGAAACCATATTGAAATCTTCAATGGACGTATTTTCCATCCTTACGGGATTATCACTGCCTTGCCAATTGAATTAGGTAGTAATATTGTCTTTGTGGTTGTGTAGGTATTCAACGCACCTCTTGAGTAAAATATTATACTCAGGTGTACTTGGTTCTATGACATGACTGCAATTTTATTGTTTATCATTAGGATCTTACACTTCCCTCATCAAGGGAAAATTGTTACTATTGACCAAATCGTGTTTTACACCCTAGACATGAGATCCAATGAGGGTTCTAACATACCCTTTCTTGGTGATTCCCATAGTTCTTACATGATTTTTGGTCCATGTATGTTTAATGAATCCTCATTGATGTGAAATTTTCCCCTTCGTCCACCACCCTCTACTCCAATAATTTCTCTAATTAATATGATTTCTTCATTTACAAAGGAATCCATCAGGACTTTCAATCCTTGGGAGGTATCACATCCCAAGGACATCGAATCTTATGGAGCTACCATGTTTCTCACTATGTTATATATTTCTTCTCCAGTGATATAATAGTCAACAAATCCATCCTTATATGGAGTGTGACCTACCTACTCCACCTACATAGGTTGTTGACTCTGCATGTTCACATGAGAATCTTGATTTTGAGTTTTCTTTAGATGACGCCATCATAGAAGTCATGGATTTTGTTCATAATCCAAGGGAAGATGAGAATAATTGAACATATCTTCTTTCTAATTCAGAACAATGAGAGTCAAAATGATGAGCCTCAATCTCAGATTAGGGGAATTTTCTAGAGAATGTAGTAATTTTTCTTGGCCCTATTATGCCTTGGTTATGTTTTTATAAACTTTGCATTGAGTTATCTGCTCCCCCTTCCATTGAATATTTTCATTTTGTACCTATTTCAAGTCTTGTTGGAAATCATCAAGGAGATTTGTTGACTCTAAAAAACACTTGTGATAAGTATCTTTAACCACAATAACTTGTTACTATGCATCATAGCCCTGACATGGTGATCCATATGAGGTTGAAATTGGTTCGTATGTTCATCGATTATGGAAAGGATCTTTGGTCGGGACTAGAAATGGCCTCTACTTTCCATGATTCATACAAATGTGTAATGCCTTGTACATAGTTGTGCATAGTGAGTTATTTTTGTTTTGCATATATCATATCCAAAAAATCCTAAAATATTTTCTTTTGGATATTTCACTATGTATTGTTTACCCTAGAGTCTAGTTTCCATATGTTGATAGAATTACTAATTTTGTTGACCTTCCATGTCAGCCATTCCTATGTCCGTTGTACTTTGGGATTCGATCTCTTCACATCAAATCTTGGTGTATGTTTCAGTTTGATTGAGGGGAGATACATTAATTCACTCCTTCAAATGATCTCTTCCTATCGAATTCAACACCTTATATAATAAAGGGATATATAAACAAAATAGTACCCTAGATTTTATAGTCCTCAGTAATAGGCCTCCTTGCAATCAACCATGGGTTTATATTATAGAATCCTAATATATTGATTCCATGAGTGTTCAAAATCAAATCCTCTATTCGCACTCGGTAAATTGTACTAGGTACCATGCAAACTATTTTCATCATTGATGGGTTCCTTCCTATTTTTTAACAGTATACCCCAATGACTGGAAATCAGACAATTTCTACCATGCTTGACATCAACTCATATACTCGCATTATTTATACTTGTACCATCATCATTTGGGATGAATACTTTGGGTTGGGGACCACATCATTCATTCATAGCACCCCTCCCAAATTGTGATAGAGTATATCACGTTTGTATGAGTACTTTGAAGACTTCAGGTGAACTCTCCTTAGTTATTGTTGTCTTCGTAATGTATATATTATGACATAGATCCACATTGTATTTTCTTGTGGCTATGATCTCATTGATGACATTGATCCACCATGTAATCTTATGTGTCTATGGTCTTGCATTTCATTTCATGGGTCCACAATGTATTTTTTTGGAGACCATGCTTTGATACTCTTCAAAGTATGGGTATGTCTACCTTGGGGATGGTATATGTATTTATTTATTATTATTTTTTTATTGTAGGTACTCTTTGACCTTTGAACCTATTTTATTTCTCCCCATGCTACCTCACATTGCTAACAGTTTACTGTAACATGTTTCAACCATCCATTAGTTTCCTGACCTCCCACATTATGGGGCATCTGTTATAGCCTCAATTTCCATCCTACAGTGTCTGAAGGAACTTAGTAAAAGATGACAACTAAGACATATTTTGCAACTAAGGATTTAGTCAATTTTTGAAGGGTGTGACTAGTCATAGATGGAAAACAAGTGGCATGTCTCTGGAAATCACTAAGAAACTAGTGACAACCCCTGTAACCTTCTATATTTGTGGATTTTTTAATAGGTGGGTGACATATGAGTTGTTTATTTATGTCATGATCCCTATATATCACATAATTCAAGTATACATTGGTCTATAGAAGATATAGAAGCTATCCCAAGCCTCTTCCAATAATCTATATTAGGTATGCCAATATTGAGCATGGGAATAAGAATCATTCATAGATTTATGCTACTAAAACACATAGGTTCTTCTCCATTCTATATCACCTACAATCAAGTTGAATATCTTGATTGAAAATATTAGGATGAGAAAGGAGCAAGGGGAAAGGACGAGTACATATACACCTTGAGGTAATGGAATTGATGTAATTCTTTCATTTTCATATATATATCATTAGTTTCCCCCCTTTATATTGGTCATGTTAAATGATGTATGTTATATCTAGTCTTATCTTGAATATATCAGGATAGATCTAAACAAATTTGTTTTTTCATAATGCTAGAGATAATTTGTATATTGGTATTTTTCATTTCTTATGTGAAGGTTTTAGGTTGAAGGATCTTGGAGTTGTATCTCTGAGACAACACTAACTGAGGACATATGAGGATGACCTTTAAAGGAAAAGGTATTCCTCTTTATTGCCTCTTAGCATAAAATAGGAATTTACATATTTTTTGGATCTAAATAAATCCATAAAAGATTATCCCACTCTTTGTCTAGGATTATTAGGGAGATCCTAGGGAGGTCTTACTATTCTAATTGGTGATATTTTCTCTGTAATGACAAGGTTACATGGAAACAATAGCTCCACAACTCACACCCTCTAGGTAATGCTAAGAATGATTGAACTAAATGAGAGAATGGTTGGATTTTCCACTAAAATCCCACATTATATTAGCATGTTACTATCTTGACACATGGCACTCAAGGAAACACCTTTTCCTGAACTTAGTAATTTTTCCCACCATTTAGGAACTCAGAATAAAATCATTTAACATAAAGACTTATTACTTTAGGAATATATTATTCTATTGCATTATATTAATCCCCCCTTAACTTAGCCCATTTTAATAAAATCTTAACCCCCTTTCTAGCCCATTTTATTTAAGTCTTAACCCCCTTTCCCTCTCTTGGATTCATATTCCCCCATACTCTTTCATCTGACTTAGTATAAATTAGTGATGTATTTTATTAATATATTCAAGTGTGATACAATTTACAAATCCATGGTCACTGAATGTATATCACATATGCACTATGATATAAAATATATATACACATAGTGAATCTATCCTAAACGTCATACCTCACCATCCTATAAAACATATGTACATTTACAATCTGGGGTTAAACCTACAGGTATTACAATGAGAGAACATATCTCAACATTTCTCCGTAATTTTGTAATTTCGGAAAGCTTCACTTGATTCTATCTAACCTAACAACTCCATGGTTTATTACTACATATGTAAATCATCATTATAGCATAATTACATTGATGTAATATAATTACCCAAATTGCAATAGATACTACTTAACCATATGTAAGGAAAATTATTCAGGATACATAGCTACACATTCCAACACACAATTTTTACACTATAAATTGATTACAAGGTATAACATAATGGAATGAATTCAATACATTGACCATGGTGATAATTATGAATTTTACTTGATACCAACGTAGCCAATTATACATTCTTGGATGGGATTATGTAACATGGTTTTAATTACACCATCGTAATTATAAATCATCGCTATAATAGCCTTTGAGCATGCACACATGTACTTTGTAAACAATCTTGAACATATTCCTAAGACAATGTTGTAGATTTTATCCTTCTATAATTAATTATTTTAAATATATTCTTAATAAAAATAGAAAGTATACAATGGCACACACACATTACATAGATATTTTACCTTGGAAACCCAAACCAGGAAAACAAACAACCTATTTAGAGGTGCACCTCTAATTCTTTATTCATAATCGATCTTCATTTCCTACAACATGATATACATAGGATTTTGTAGCATCCAAAAGATCATAATCCATTGAACCATATTAGTGAAAAAACCTAATTCCTTAACCGGTATTATAAAATGATAAACAAAAACCATGTGTCAAAAAACCACTAGGAACTATCGCAAAAAACCACCAATTGTTTTTTATTTAGGGGAATCTTCCCCCCCTCTACAAACCCCCTCTAAACTCCCAACATTATCGTCACAACACAACTACTGGGTTTGGTCATGAAATGAATATAACACATACTCAACAATCTCCCACTTGTTCCTTTCTTTGCATACAAGGAGTCATAAGATTACATGGTCAACAATCTAGGGAGACAATGGCCATTGTTTGTCTACACTAGGAGAAACTTATCAGTGCTCATAGACTTTGTCAATGAATCTGCAACATTATTTAAAGTGTCAAAATTCACCAACAATAGATTTCTCTCTTCAACCATGTATGTCACAAAGTGATATTGAACATCGATATGCTTTGTCTTTGAATGATAAGTCAGGTTATTTTCCAGGAAGATTGCACTCTGACTATCACAATATATCCTTACATTTTTTTATACCAACCCAATACTTGAACACAATATCTATAACCATAATGCTTCCTTTCTAGCATGAGATGTTGTCATGTATTCAAATTTTGTTGTTGAGCCTGCCATTGTAGCCTATCTTTTTATCATCCAGCCGATTGCTCCTCCAAATAGGTTAAACACATATGCACTTGTATATATTTTGCAATCCATATCTCCAGTGGAGTATCTATAAAAGAACCAATGTATGTCGAACACTTTTTCCAATCATGGTCTTCCTTGGTAGCACAATACATAACTAGTAGTGCCACACAAATACCTAAAAACCCTCTTTAATGTTATCCAATGCCCTTTCATTGGTTTGACATATACCCGCTCAAAACTCCGACTACATGTTGAATGTATGATCTAGTACAAATCATTACATACATAAAACTAGCAACCACACTTGCATACAAAACATAGGACTTGACCTCTTCCTTTTCTTGTTCCTTAGGAAATTGATCTCTAGATAACTTTACACCTATATGAATAGTAATCATGATAGGTTTACATTCCTGCATAGAAAAATTATACAATAATGCCTCGAAATATTTCCTCTTATTTAACCAAAGTTATATGTTTTCCTGATCTCTTTTAATTTCCATGCCCAAAATGAAATTTGCAACACCAAGATCCTTCATGACAAATTTAGAGGACAACTGAGTTTTCAAATCATGGATAATCTCCTTGTAGTGTCCCGTTAGCAAGATATAAAACACATACAAGAACAAATAAATAATACAATCAACAATTAATTTGAAATATAGGCAATGATCACATTTTCTTGTTGTGAAGACAAGTCTTAGCATATAACTATAAAAAAATTTACATCACATAATTGTTGATTGTTTTAACCCATACATGGACTTTCACAGCCTACATATCGATTCCTTTCCGTTCACTGCAAATCCTTATGGATGCTTCATGTAGTTTTCTTCTTCCAAATCCCCATGTACAATTTTTTTCTTCACATCCACCTGTTCTACTTTAAAATAAAAAGAGGCAACAATAGATAAAATAAATCTAACAAAAATTAACTTGGCAACAGGAGAAACATTTTCACTAATGTCAATTCCCTCTACCTAGGAATAACATTTTTCTGCTAACCAAGATTTGTATTTCTCCACTTTTCCTTTTGTATTTAACTTCTTCTTAAAACAATATTTGATACCAATGGGATTTCTTCTAGTTCACAACCCCACAACATGCCAAGCCTCATTTTTGTCCAATTTTTCCATTTCTTCCACCATGTCCTTTTTCTAGAGTTTTCCATCCTCTAAATCCAATTCCTCCCTAACACTTATAGGATCATCATTAGTAATTAAAAGAAACAAAATTTCAATGGAAATTAGGTGCATTATAACTTTCTGATTTCCTTATTTCCTAAAACGATATCATAAATATTGGAGTACAAGGCTCTTGTTCTTATTATTCATGTTCTTCTATAGATTCTAATTCATTATCCTTCAATTAAAAATCTATTTTATTTGGTTCTTCCTCCCTTAGTAAGACTTCCTATTTGAAAACATATTTGATTTCTCTCAATATCACATCTCGACTATACACTACCTTCTTAGTTTCTAGGATATGAAGCTTGTAACCTCTTAGAAAACCTTTATACCTAATAAAAATAGTTTTTTCATCCTTTTTATCCAACTTACTCCTATCTTCTTATGGAATGTGAACATAGATATCACAACCAAATACCTTGGGATTTTCAAGAGAGGGTTTCTTACCATTCCATATCTTGTGTGGCTTCTTGGCATCCTATACTGATGAGGGTGATAGATTGACCAAGTGACACATAGTACTCACTACCTCTACCGAGAATTCTTGTCCTAACTCAGCACCACTAAGCATGCTCCTTGTTTTTTCTGCCGTCATCTTATTCATCCTTTATACATGTCCATTCTAGTGAGGTGTGTATGGAGTATTATTATACCTTTATATATCACACTTCTTACATAATTATTTGAATTCATTTCTAAAAAATTATCCACCATTATTCATCGTCAAAACCTTAATTCTCTTCTCTTTCTGATTCTCCACAAGAGCCTTGAACTCTTTGAATTTTCCAAGGACTTTAGATTTATTCCTATGGAAATAAATCTATGTATTCTTTGAGAAATTATATATAAACAATACGTATTACATATATCTTCCCACTGATGGAATTAACACTAGTCCAAACACATCGCTATGCACCAAGTGTAAAATCCCCTCTACTCTTGTAACACCATAAGCGAATTTTACATGGTTTTTCTTCCCATATAATAAATGTTCAAAAAAATAAAATCTAGAGAGAAATTAGCCATACCTTCAACCATACCTTTACCATGTAGTACTCGAACTCCCTTCCCTTTGATATGCCCCAGTATTTGATTCCACAACATAGTATTTTCTCCATAGACTGTAGGACATTTTCCTTCTTCATCTCCAATCTTAGAAACAATACAACTATTGAACCTATCATTAATAGTCCTTATGATTATATTGTAAAAAGTTCCATTCAAAACTCCTTTCAACAACACCATTTCTCGTCGAACCATCCTACATTTCTTCCTCAAACAATTCTTTTACCGCTACATCATCCATTTTTGTTACAAAAAAAAAAAAATTGTCCAATACTGGGATGTGAAAAACACCAAGAAGTGTTATAATCCTTCCATCCATGATCTTCAACTTGACTTTTCCTTTTCCTATGATTTTAGTTGTCGATTCATCACCTAGGAAATCATCACCTCCATCATACCTTTCATATTCGTAGAACCACTCCCCATGAGGAGTCATATGAAAGGATGCACCTAAATCAATCGACCATGTCTCATGATCTACATCTGTTATTTAAGAAGCCATGTACACATCCCCTCCTTTTTTCATGGAGGTTTATTCTTCTATAGAAGGAGCATCATCAGATCACTTCCCTCTCTTAAAACTTTTAGATATTTATTCTTTCTTGTAGTTCCCTTCTTTTCCACATATCCAACATACATTTACAAATACATATCTTCCCCTAGATTTAGATCTCCTACTTGATAAATTATATATATTTCTTTCTCGACATCATCCGCTTGCAAATCAAGCATTTGTGATATGCATTTCCATGTTTTTCCACCTCATCTCCTCTTAAATGAATCATGAGACCACATCATGGAAACTTAAAGTAGTTTAATTACTACCTATGGCCACAACCACACTATCCCATGAGTCTAGTAAAGAAAAAAATAAATTGATACTCTTATCTTCATCATAAATCTTAATATTAATAATTAATAATCCAGTTACCAAAGCATTGAAAGAATTATGATTCTTTGTCACCAAGTCTACATATTTCATCCTCGAGTGTACATCTTCTTCTGCAGAAAAAAATTGTTAACTAGGGACTTAGAGTAACACAAGGCCCTTAAATTACCCTATAATTCTTTGGTTGTAGCTTCCCTTGCTACATTTAGTAATATTAAATATGAGAGACACAACTGGTTTGTTCTCTTGGCCTTCTAATACAACTTTTATTGGTATTTTGTTGACACTCCTATAGGTGTAGTATGACGATCCATGATGATCCATTGATCTTTTCCACCAACAAATATTCCATATTAAGCTTCCATGACTGAAAACATTTGACATTAAATTTATCAATCTTTGTTTTTGAACTACTCTCCATTTTTTCACTACACGAATTCACACCACATAACTCCCACTGTAACAAGGTTTACCATAGCCTTTGAACCAAACCATTGACCACAAAGACATCCCCCTGAAGCCAATAATTGATCTAATACAAAATGTAGATTTTAAGGTTGTACAATTGATTACTACAAATATATTCTTAACCAAAAAAAAAAAAATTACAATGACACACACACACACACACATTACACAAATATTTTACCCTCGAAACCCAAACTAGGAAAACCAACAATCTATTTAGAGCCACACCTCTAATTATTTACTCATCCTAGATATTTATTGTT
>ML780197.1:136631-147711 GCA_009831015.1 Picea engelmannii | reverse complement strand
ACCCCACTTAAATGTTCAAGTACAAGATGATTCAAAATGAAAATGTCTCCTTGGTATATATAGGAGACTAGGAGGTTTTAATGGCCTAAAGCCGATATAAATAAAATAACATTACTAATCTAAATCACAACTAATGGCCTAAATCCAACATAAATAAAATAACATTACTAATCTAATATGCCCCAATTAAGTGGTAATGAGCCAATATTAGGGCTTAACATTTTCAAGGATGTCCTTTAATGGAAATATTAAATGTCATTGAGTTGTCTCCTAGATTGTTTACTATGGATATGAATGAATCTTTGTAGGCTGAAATATTGGAGATGGAAGTCCTAGATACCCTTGAACCCTTCCAAAAGAGTAAGAGCCCAGACCAAGATGGGCTAACAGTGGAATTTTTCCTTAGGTTCTACGATCTAATAAAAGGGGACTTACTTAAGTCAGTCCAATAATCCAAACAATCAAGTGAAATCCTAAGTTACATTAACAAGACTTTCTTATCTTTGATGACGAGGAAAGAGTAAATGATCTCTTTTAAGGATTTTAGACCTATTGCATGTTGTAATTTGTTCTATATGTTCATTTCTAAGATTATAGAGAATCAACTTAATCATACCCTTTCAATTATATTATATCTTGTTAGGGTCCTAACCCCTCACGTAGGTATAATAATATATTTCCATGCAATAAAGGTCAATATTAATAAGGACTAGCAATAAGGAAGAATAAGTCCAATGTAAGAATACCTAATAGAAGCTTTCATTTCTAAAATGATCTTCCTCTAAATGGTTCTTTTGATAGAAATACTTAGTATAAATAGGAGTCAAGGTTATGAGAACCTTTGTCTTGGATATTATTGTAAAAGAGCTCTACTCTACTGGAGGTTTCCCCCTCAAAGAGGCAAGTGAACATTGCTCTCAATAATCAAAGTGCTATTTTTGGTGTTACTCTGGTATCATTTTGGTATTATTGTGGTGTTGTTTTGGTTATATTGTTGTTCATCTACCATTTGTAGCTATTTATTTAAGTTCTACATACTTTTTGTATCTCAAATATTACAAGTGGTATCAAAGCACCTTCCTCGACAGAAAATTGTGGGTTAATCTTTTTTTAGGGTAGAGACGTATTACAACGTATTTAAGCTATAGATATATGTCGTTACGTGTATAAAACCATGGTCGGGGATTCATACACTCAAGAAATACAAGTGGTACTTAAGCGCACATCTATTGGCCACCCATGTAACCCCTGTTGGTACCCATTCAAGTGGTAGTGCATCAAAAAACAACGGTATATGGAACGACCTAGATCTCCTAAATCCCTCCATAAATAAACCGATCGAGTGCCTGAATGCTATAGTTCCACCGATAAAAAAAATCAGGAAGATACTCTCTAGTACATCAGTAGTTAGGTAATATGGATAAGGGCACAGTCTAGCCTCCTTAGTTGGTTCCCTAAGATATTGGTCTGAGTACTACTATTTGACCCCACACATATATCAGAGAGCTATAGCATAGGGAAAACCCTTTTCTGTATAACCTTTGAATACCTAACCCTTGGGATGGAAATAAAAAAAGAACATACAATATGTATTTGCAGCACAACTGTCTCTCCTGCATTCAAGTTTCAAAATTACTACACATTTCTTCCTTTTAAGCATTTGGGAATTTGAAACTAGAACCATTATTTGAGATCTATTTTTTTGTATTTCTCTCTTCGCACTTATCACATTCATACCTATCATTTCTCATCAATTTGTTTTTTTCTTGTTGACTCGACCCCCTTCCAACACCCTTATTTGGTCTTTACCCCATTGGATTCAACTCGTCTCCCTGATCGTTGTGATGAACTTCACCCATAACCCATTTTATGTGTGGTCCCACCCAACCCTTTTTCTGTTCCCTCGTCATCATGGCCCATACCCGTAGCTAAGACTTGGAAGCTCGCTTCACTACCTTGCACTCTAATTTCACAGAAACCTAACAACAAATGCAACAACTCAGTGTGAATATTGCCACCATCAATAAAAATATGCATTCCTCCATCGTCGCCTCAATCACAGAACTCAAACAAGAGCTCAAACAAGACATTACTACCCATCTTGAAACTGTCATTATGATGATCTGCGCCAAGTTGCATATCCCTGGTGATCTTACCTTATCTGACCCACCTTTTCATATTGAAGGTGAAACTTCATCTCATTCCCAAAATGTTTAGACCCATCACTTTGAGCATGACCTATGCCTTCCACATGTGGGTGTGACCAAATTTGATGGATCGTATACCACTAGCTGTGTAACTCAAATGGAACATTATTAATCTTTGTATGGAATTACGAATGAGTTATCCAAACTTCGGTATGCTTTTCTCCATCTAGATAAAGAACATTCACAATGGTTGCAATGCAGAAAAAATGTCTGCCAAGGGTATGTGTCTTGGACACACTTTCTGGAATATCTTTATGAATGATTTGACAATGACACCAACCATTTAGGTCATTTGACAAAGTTGAAACAATATGGAACCGTGGAATACTTTATAGCTACTTTTGAGCCACTAGATTTCCGTACAGAGGGCATGTATGATGATTTTTTCCAAGAATGTTTTATCATTGGCATCAGGGATGAGATTTGTGCTCATGTCCTCATAAATAGGCCTCAAAGTTGGGTGTATTCTACTAAAAGAGCTAAGGAATCCCAACAGGTTGTCTCTTCTAAAAACTGCAAACCCTCCTTTATCCCTCACACTAAACCAATAGCTCCCACTCATCCTTCTACTCCACCAAAGATCCATAAATTGACCAAGGCCGAAATGGATGTAGGCCAACTCAAAGAACTTTGTTAGAATTATGATGACAAATATTTTTCGGGACACAAGTGTAAGGAACAAAATATTTTTATGGCCATCTCAGAGGATGTTTCAGAAGAGTATGTTGAGGATCCCCTTGTTTCAATGTCACATGAACTCACTAACATAATCCCTCCCTGTTAAACATTATTTTCGTCATCCCTATGATTTCTAATGATGTAAACCTATATGTTTCCTTCAGAGGGGTCAGTGGCCTGAATTACTAAAGAAAGAAGGGAGAAGAACTTTTATTGAGAGAAGAAGTTGTATTTTACTTTGTAAAAACTCTATTAAAGAGGATTTCTGTAGGATACTCTATACATAGGGTGCGGAAATGCCTGATTTCCCCAGGCTATACTAAAGCTAGGCTGCATATTTTCCATAGGCTGGACTATATCTAGGGTGTAGAAATGCCTAATTTCCACAGGCTACACTATAGCTAGGGTGCAAAACTTCCTGTATGTGGGAAAAACAAGCATCTTCTCGCTGCTTCTAGAATGGGAAGCTTCTATGGTGAGGTGGCCTCTGAATTGCTTGGATCTTACTCACTTTCATGATTTAGTGGGATCATCCTAACTTCTTCACCTTATCCTCTTCAGCTTATAAAAGGAGAGGAGCTCTCATGGAGAAAGTTAGCTTGATTGAGTTGGAAAGTTCTTGATTCTTTAAGATTGGAAATTTGTCTTGAGATTGTTAGCATGGTTAGATTGGCTTTGAGATTTTCTTTGTCAAGATGGATTGTGAGTAGCTATCAGATCCATGTTCTCAGAATACATAGAGCAAGAAGTGTGTGGGAGGCAAGGAATTGTTGGAAGGAACCTCACAACATCAAGGCATCTGGTTGTATCTTTCTTCCATATTCTTTAATACAAATATACTTTTCTTTCCTATATGAATGTTATTTCTCCATATTGTATGATTCCTTGATCATGTACATAGTTTCATATCAAATACACTCTATTATTCTTGTCTTCATTGGCTTGTGTTTATTTCCATATATTTCTCCATAAGGCTTGCGACGGAGCTTGGATTGCATTGGTGAAGTCGGATCTTCAATATTTAAAAGGTATGTTCTATATCCATTTATCATTTGATAAATGAAATCTAAAGAAACAGTAGTGAATTGTCTTGTTTTTTTCTAGTTTCGTAGTGAGTCTAGGGGGATTGATTTGTGTCTGCACTTAACAATTAGCCCGATAACAAAATTGGTGACTCCACTGGGGAACAAATTGTTTTCCTAGTTTGTATTTATTTCTTTCTTTGATTGCCTGGGTTTTGTTTTATGAGTCACTAGGAGATCTAAATTGACTCTTTGACTATTTAAGTTCACTAGAAAAACCTTCTTACTTTTTATTTTTTCATTTTTACTTTGATTTCCACAATGCACACCTTTCTTTGAGGGACAATGCGACGATATTTGATTTCCGCACCCTACCTTATTTATCAGTGTGGAATCTCTGCATCCTTCCCCATAGATAACCCGCATAAACCTAAGATTCTCTCACTGTATTGGTTCTTTGGCCTATGTAAATGAGGGATTTTCGCACTATGTTAGTCTGACAGCCCGCGACGATTGTGAATTTTTTTATTTTTGATGGTTTTTCCTTACCTAGATCTTGGATTTGGTTTTGGGGTGAATTGTTGGGTTTGATTATGATCTTTTTACAGTCTACTTGATAGTTTTTGAGCTGCATTTAGCCATATTTGTTTTGTTTTCTTTTGAAAGATTCAGTCTCTTGCTTTGAGTGTCTTTAAGCTGCAAATCATTATTTTTTTTTTATAATTGTTTGGTGAAAATTTTTAAGGATTCAAGAGCAAAAAACTTCCAAAAATCATGCAATTTCACTACTTCAAATGCAAAGATGCCCCCAATCTAATATAAATATTTTTTTATTTTTTTTTGTTTCAAAGATAGATAAAAGCAATATAAAATATTTATAAAACAAAGAAACCCAAACAAATTTTATCTTTTAACACAAACTATCCAATACAAGAAAAAGTTCTTTCACCAAACAATTATAAATAAAAATAAGGCTTTGTCACTGAAAGACACTCAATGCAAGAGACTGAATATTTCAAAAGAAAGCAAAGAAAAGATTGCTAAAAGCATCTCAAAAATTGTCAAGCAGACTATAAACAGATCATAATAAAACCCAACAATTCACCCCAAAACTAAATCCAAGATCCGGGTAAGGAAAATCCATCAAAAATAAAAAAATTCACAATCGTTGCAGGATATCAGACTAAGACAGTGTGGAAATCCCTAATTTATGTTGGCTAAAGAACCAATACATTGCTGGAATATTAGGTTTCCATAGGCTAGCTATGGGGTAGGATGTAGAGATTCCACACTGGTCAAAAATGTAGGGTGCGGAAATCAAATATCGTCACACTGTCCCTCAAAGCAAGGTGCGGAAATCAAAGTAAAAATGAAAAAATAAAAAGTAAGAAGGTTTTTCCAGTGAACTTAAACAATCAAAGAGTCATTTTATATCTCCTAATGACTCATAAAATAGAACCCAAACAATCAAAGAAATAAAGCAAGACAAACTAGGAAAACAATCCGTTCCCCAGTGGAGTTGTCAATTTTTTTATAAGGCTAATTGTTAAGTGCAGACACAAATCAATCCCCCTAGCTTCACTACAAACTAGAACAAAACAAAAGAGTACACTAACCTTTCCTTAGATTTCAATTATCAAATGAGAAATGGATCTAGAACATACCTTTTAAATATCGAAGATCCAATTTCACCAATGCAATCCAAGCTCCGTCATGAGTCTTATGGATAAATATCTGCAAATAAACACAAGCCAACGAAAACAAGAATAATATAATCTGTTTGATATGAAACTATGTACTTGATCAAGGAATCATACAATATGGACAAATAAAATTCATATAGGAAAGAAACGTATATCTATATTAAAGAATGTGGAAGAAACATACAACTAGATGCCTTGATGTTGTCAGGTTCCTTCCAACAGTTCGTTGCTTCCCACACACTTCTTGCTCCATGGATTCTAAGACAATGGATCTGATAGCTACTCACATTCTATCTTCACAAAGAAAATCTCAAAGCCAATCTAACCAAGCTAACAATCTCAATCCAAATTTCCAATCTTAAAGACTCAAGAACTTTCCAACCCAATCAAGAAAACTTTCTCCATGAGAGCTCCTCTCCTTTTATAAGTTGAAGAGGATAAGGTGAGGAGGTTAGGATGATCCCGCTAAATGATGAAAGAGAGTAATATCCAAACCTTTTGGAGGCCACCTCACCATAGAAGCTTCTCCTTCTAGAAGCATCGAGAAGATGCTCGTTTTTCTAACATATAGGAATTTTTGTACCGTAGCTATAGTGTAGCCTGTGGAAAATCGACAACCTAGCTTTAGTACAGCCTGCAGAAATCAGGCATTTATGCACCCTATGTATAGAGCAACCTGCGGAAATCCTCTTTAATAGGGTTTTTACAAAGGAAAATACAACTTCTTCTCTCAGTAAAAGTTCTTCTCTCTTCTTTCTTCAGAAATTCAGGCCAGTGACCCCTTTGAAGTCAACATATAGGTTTACATAATTAATGGTCATAGGGATGACGAAAATAATGTGTAATATTGTCATCAACTTGTAATTTACATTTCTTATTGTTTGAGGGAACAAATCTTGTAGCATCATTCTGTGATTTGAATTCGTGTAAATTTTCATGGAGCATGTTTTATTATGTGCATTCTTGATAATTTTAGTTTTAAGAATGATTATTTTATTTCATTCTGACATTTGTGGTTAATTATTTGATTATTGTTATCTAATGATGGGACCCTTGTTGCTGCGAGGGTACCCATAGGGAAATATTTGGTCCACTTCACACTCTTCACCCTGTGGACGATTTTCAACAATGACGCGAAAGGAAGAAAAGACTTCAGTTTTCAAAATTCGCAAGTTAAGTAAAGTTCATAATTTAGATCTGTGATGATTTCATTTTCATAATTCAATCTGGCAATTATTCTATATTTCCGTTTTAACTTCTGTTGAACAATATGTTATTACTAATTATAAATTTGAGATTTCCTTGCAAGAATTTTGACATTTTAAGTCCCCGAGTTTAGGATAGCGTCATGCAAAATAAAAGGTATTTGGGTTCCAATTTGCAGCGCTAAAAGAAAACAATGTACTCTAGGTTCTAAAGAAAATTCTACGATTCTACTCTAGAATACTACCATCGTGGAAATTCTATTCCGGGCTTCGATAGACAACTGGTTATGTATATCAAAAACAAAAGAACTTTTTTTGTGGAATAACTGAACTGTACAATTTCATGTCATTGGCATAGTCATAATAATGGAAGATTTACTCAAGTTTTCTCATTTGTCGAAGCATTGATAATCTCGTCGTATGAGTAGTTAGATACTTACATAGTTTTGAATTTTCTGTACAACTATATATATATTCTTATCATATGTATATATCTTCATTCTAAATATCCTTTGGCATTAACACGGTCTGATATTATTAACTATTCAATATGACCTTGCATATTTAACCTACAATAATATATATATATATATGTGTGTGTGTGTGTGTGTGTGTGTGTGTGTGTGTGTGTGTGTGTGTGTAAATATCAAGCTTACTTCCATAAATTCATTCATCATTTGTATAGTCTAACTATTGTTCCTTCAGTTGATTACCTATACGTACATCATCACATGTTTGTAATGCTATAATTAATGAAGTACCGATTTCCCTTTAGCTTAGATGCATATTCCAACATGTTACAAAATGCAGTTCCATCAACAGTTAACAAAAATAAAACTTTACTCAATGAATACCGTCAAAATGTAAGGGTTAATCCTACAATTGATTTCATTCCACTAGTAATTTAATCAACCAAATATTCATCCAGAAATTAACTAGGTGTATTCTATTAGCTATTTAATCAAGAACATTCAACCAAGGAGGGAATAGATGAACATATCTGAAGAAGTTTCTGAACAACAATTGGAAAATCCAAGTTCCACCCAACCATAGAACAAAACAACCAATCTAATTGCTCCATTCACCCCCTAGCCTAACCAAGAATCCATGAGGGTGAACTCCAAACAACTCCTTAGCTATTGTCCTCTTTTAGAATCATAAAAAATTCTGCTTGCCTCACACGCAAAAACCAGTTCTCATAGAAACAAGTGATATTCCTCTCCTTAACATACTAAGAAGCATCCTGCCTCCTCCCATATTCTATATATCGAAAATCATCTTTTTCCTAGGTCTTTCCCCCCTTGGGAATTTTCGCAGCTTTACAAATCCCTGATTTTCAGGGCTTCCCATGGCCAAATTCTTGATTTTTCACTTGTAACATTTAGCCCTGAGGTAGTTCCAACATGTTCCCCACTCATGGAGTCATGGTCAGCTGATTTCAGCCTGGCTGTTCCATTTGTCTCTCAACAATAAATATAAAAATATTTGTTTCTTACAAGTGTCATAGTCAAAGCGTTGGTTGGGAAAATGAAATCTTTTCCCAACAGTCATAATAATAAATTACAATTAACTAAATTTGACATTCGAAATTTCCATAAATGGAAATAATTTTCCAATTTTGAATTTACCAACAACGAAAATAAATTCCTAAGTATTTTTCAGACTTCAACAATAATTTATTTTTGGGGATGTTACAACTTATGTGTGAAAAGGATGAATAGCATTTGCAAGGTGTGCATCGACAGAGTCTTCTTTAACTCAAAAATTTCAGTAGAGATAGTTTGAGAGTGCGGGTAGGAGAAACCTCTCTCAAATTCATATTGTTCAGAGGGAACAATAGAGGGTGGAAGAATTGTTGGAAGGGGTGCAAAATCATCCTTCAGGAGTCAGAATTGAAGGAAGTTTGTTCACAAGGACCGAAAGATAGAGTCTTTTGACTTAGAAGCTCAAGAGGAGTAGCAGAAGTTATCTACAGAGAATTTCAGTTGTGGGGGAGGACCTGTTGCAAGGCCTCCATAGGATGAAATTTTGACTAAGTGTCAAAGAGAGAATTTCAAGGAAGAAAAAGTTCGAGAGAATAAAATTAGGAGGGAGAGCAATGAGAAATATTCAAAGGGAGGAGTCCTTTAAGATTTCCCAAAGTTAATGAGAAAGATCTGTCCAGGAGGGAGTGGGATCATTCCATACTGTCATATCTGGGGAATGTTACATGGAGGTTAGCCGTGAAGCATTTCGGCATTTCAGAGTTCATAGTTTTTCAAGTGTCGAGAAACGATATCCCTGAGGTCACAAGGTGAATCTTAACCGTTGGTTGAGAGGAGACACGTGGCAACAAATTAGAAAATATGGGAGTTAGAGGTCTAGAGGAGTTTGGTCTAGAGTAGGTGAAATTTCGTTAAGTTACGAAACCCAAAGTACAACTAGACCATCAAATCTAGGGAGACACGCAGAATATATCTGGGAATTTAAAGAAAAAATGTTTGAAAGGAAACAAAGGAAAACGTCGCAATATTTTCAAAGCCCGAAGTTGCGAAGGGGTTGGCCTGAGGTTATAACCCATGGTAACATAGGAGAAGAGTCTAGTTCATGCTAACAATCATAAGGTTGGTGTTGCAAATTGCTATCAAGAAAATTTGTGGGTAACTTGAACTTGTAGGTAACATCAGAGGGACCTATGTGTGTGAATTAGTTGTTCAAGGTTTGTTTAAGGCCCGAAGATCCAATTTGGTTCAAGGAGTTCGAAGATCCAAGACCGAGAGGTCACATAATCCCTAGGAGGGAAGGGGGGCTACAACAGTATGTATCATTTACATTTAATCATTGAATTTGAAATAAGTATGTGACTACTAAAGAAAACAAGAAGAATTGTGATTATCCTTCTATTGTGTTTATGGACCAGTGTCTTAAAGGAGTGCTGTCAGAATCTAAATTATTTTTGGTTACATGACCAAGGAAGTTGTGATCTCAGCATATACGTTTTGATGTAAGCTGGGTAATTTCTTTTTTTCCTGGTTTTGGAACTCAACAGTATGATGGACCATTATCCTTGATCATTTTTAGGTTCAGTTGTTTTCTTGGTTAAGGAGACCAACATGTTTTCTTATTATTTGTGGCATTTCTCCCTCGTTTTGGGAACCAAACATATATCCTTTTGAGTCGGGAGTCCTGAGATTGAATTTGAGCCATTTTCCTTGGTACGAGAGATCAATAAGGTTATACATGTCATCTGTTGTATATATCCTACAGTTTTCCAAAGAAAAGACTTGGTTAGTGGATAGTGAGGTCATGTGACAAAAACATAACCTGGTAAAATATTTCCTCAGCTTTTAAAACTTGGTATCGGCACAAAGTACATATTGAAGAGATACAACACTAGATCAATGTCAAAGGATCTTGTAGGTTCAGAGGGATCCATTTTACACATGCAGGGAGGCAGACATATTATGAGACTGAGAGGGAGCAGTCTTAGTATGTGAGTTGGGCCATGACATGTAGTAGATGGAAGTGTTGAAAAATTCAAAGCTATATTTATGGCTAATGGCTTCTCTAAGAAAGAAGGAACTAACTATGACAAGATACTTTCTCTTTTAGAATCATCATCTCTCTTGCTTCAGTTTTTTATTCGAAAATTCACCAAATAGATGTTAAGACTACCTTTCTCAATGGTGAAGTGGAGGAAGAATTTTATATTGAATATCCTGAAGGTTTCATGATCCATGGGAAAGAATCCCATGTCTGCAAACTCAAGAATGCCTTGTATGGATTGAAACAAGCTTTGAGATCTTGGTAGGGAAGAATTGACAATTTTTCTCCAGAGTCTTTGGTTCTCCAAAAGTATAGCAGATCCTAATATTTATATAAATATTGTGTGGAATAATCTTATTATCTATGGATGATTTGTTCCTTATTGGAGAGGAATATCTTATAGCTAACACTAAGAGGGAGTTATCAATAGATTTTGAAATAAAACACTTAGGTCTTATGCATTACTTTCTTGGTTTAGAGCTATGGTAGAAACCAGATGTGATATTTCTCTCACAAAGAAAGTATAGCTAATGTGCCTCAGAGATTTGGCATGATGGATTGTAAGTTAATGTTCCTCCATAAGACCCCATCATATATCGTCAAATCATTGGGTCATTGATGTATCTAGTACATACCAGACTAGACATTTATTATGCAGTGAATTTTCTCAGCTAGTTCATGTGCAAAATGAACAAAAGAGATTGTACACCAATACATGATTCTTCGCCCCCCCCCCCCCC
>ML780197.1:98707-125801 GCA_009831015.1 Picea engelmannii | reverse complement strand
ATACAAATGCTACAATGATGGTCAGAGGCGTTTTGACTTTAAGTGTGTCAGTGGGTAGCTCGAAGAAGAGGGAGAAGAAAGAGCGGAAGCCGTGTGATTGCAGAGTGGGTTTCAGTGCTGAGGAAGACCAGATCAGACAGACAAATGAAAGTTCTAGTGTTGTAACCTTTTGTTATGTTTTGTAATTTGTGATTGAGATATTTGTAAAGTAGGCATTAAGGGAGGGTGTTAGAATAAAGCTTACTTTAGTAAGAGATAACTGTTGTAACTATGAGTTTCAACGAGACTGTTGTAACTGTGAGTTTTCTAGGTTTACTATTATTAGCTAATCAGATCCACTTAAGTCAGTGATCTGCATGCTATATATGTAACCTCCATTTGTTTGTTAAGCAATGAAAAATGTTTTGTATTGTGTGAATTAATTCTTCCAATTTTAACTCTCACAGCATCAAATTCTTATTGCCTCACAACACCATCTCAAGGACAGTCCATGCTAAACAATGCAAAACAAAAATACTGAGGAGATAGAGGTTGAAATGAACACAATCTCATATCTGAAGATATTTCGTCTATGGTATCCATGCGATTTAATTACAAAAATGTGAAAAAGTAAACATGTTAACATATACATTTATAAATGCAAGGAAGTTATGAACATTAAATCTCATTTACTGATTTAGGAGGATGACTAAGAATATGCCAGCATCTTCAATTGTTGACCATAAAATTAAGATTTAAGGTTAAAAGATCATTAAATGTGCCCATTGTCAATAGATGTGTATGACTTTCGACATAACAACAATCTTAAGTATCACATGCTGGAATAAGAATCTTTTATAGATGATAAAGAATGGTTGTGGGCTGATATTTGGAAAATGAAAATGGTGGTGGGCTTCTTTAAAGATGAAACCGGTTTTTTGGATGGTGCTCAATAAAAAACTGCTTACATGGGACATGGGAGTTACTTGAGGCCAGATGAGGCCCAATCAGTGTGCGTTGTGCAGGATGGAGGAAGAACCGGTGAAACATATGTTCGTTCACTGTCGGTTAACTCAACATGTTCGTGATTGGTTTTCTCTCTTTCTAAAGTTTGGGTGCAGTCCCTTCGCAACAATATGGAAGAATTGTTTTCTTGCTACAAAGAGGTTCAAGTAACAAAGGAATTCAGCTCATTTCACTGTATCTTTGTGTATTTTATATGGTGGGCTATATCTTTGTGTATTTTATATGGTGGGTGCGAAATGTTCTCATTTCCCAGACAAATCCAGTCCAGTGGAGGAGGTTGTTGGGATCATTTTTAAACCATCTAATGAATTCAGAAATAAACCAAAAAAATATCGAAAGGTGTGTTCCTGTAATGCCAGATTTTAAGAAAGGAGTCCGTGGGCTTCTTTGATGGGGCCATCTAGGGTCATCCTCCACAATGTAGAGTTGGGTTTATCCTCTTTATTTCTTAAGGGCACTCTTCTAAGGTATGTTATTCTCCAGCCATAGGTTCTAATATCAAGGAAGAATTCTCTGCTTTGGGGACGTTTTTGTTTGTAACTAACTTCTTAAAGTTGAGGATTGTTCAGGTGGCAGAAGACAGAAGTTAAGGATTGTTCAGGTGGCAGAAGACTCCAAGGTTGGTATGGTAAAATTCAAATTCGGTTAGTGAGGTTGCATCCCCTACTATCTCATATATGTTCCTACATTGATGAACTGGAATGGTCTTCCTTCTCTCATATTTACAGGGAGCTTAACTCAGAGATAGATGAGTTGTCAAAGAAAGTGTTTACATTGGATATAGGAGTCTTCACTTTTTAATTTTTTATTTATTGAGGGTCACCTTTGTGATTCTTTGTGATGAGAAGTGCTTTTCTCTTTACATGGAAAGAGGATATATGGCTTTGTAGATATCTAAGTGTGACTTTTAATTTTCAGTATAGAGTGTTAAAAATAGGAGTTTTTTTAGTTAAAGCAGGTATGAGATTGTAATGTGGAGTGGTGAATATAAATATGTAGTTTCATTAGGATATAAATATGTATATTTTTAATTGAATATAATTTTTTTTTAAGATGAAGGGCAAATGTTATTAAAAAGTATATATGATTTTAATAAAAGTAACTTTAGCTATGATTAGAAGAGATATTGGTTTTTTTTGCATATATATTCTTTTTTGTTTGTGAATTAAGATATATCTAATTGGCTAAGAGATTGAAATGACTTTTTTTCATTTTTGGAGGAAGACCTAAACACTATTTCTCATTGACTAAAAGGTAGTCATGCTCAAAGATCAGGAAACAAATCAACAAAACAAGATAAAAAAAACAGCATTAAATTATTTCAAGTGGTATGATTTGGTTTCTTTGCATATAATGATGAGTTAGAAAAAATTGACAAAGTAATGTCTCTCTTCTCTATTGGTTAACTACTAAGTTATTGTCAATTTTACCACATTTAAAAATAATAATAATAATAATAATAATAATCTATTTTTAAGGTCACGGCCAAGCCAGCACACCAAATTGGTGTATGAGACCCCCTTGTTTGTGGGACAAGGGACCCCCCTCCGCCCAGCGATTTGACTGGTAAAGTCTACGAAGGTATACATACCCTACCCCCCTCTGGATTTGAACTTGTGACCTCTTAAGAGGAAACACATGTTCTTAACCATTAGACCCACTCAGGCTAAAATTTAGATTTATCTCTAAAATTAATAAGCTAAAATAATAATAATAAAATTCTGTAACAATAAAACAATGGTAAAATTTTATAATGAAATAAAACAGAATGGCTACGATGAATAACATTGAATCCCAATTTATAATAGAGGGCAGGAAAAGGTTCAGATCCAACCTTGTGTTCGCTGTTGGCATAGGTTAATTCAACCACTGCTGAGCCTTCCTAAGTCTTTATCTCCAAATTTGTCTTCTTGAAGCACCCAGTCGGAGTATTCTATTAACGCCATAGACAATTTAGCACCACTAAAATTGTCAATTTCTTCTTTTAAGGATTCGGGTTGGATGGGATTCTCTTACATAGATATTGAAGGGCTGGGTGATAGGAATTTGGGGATAGATAGTTTTCGAGGATGAGAATTACAACTCATTTAAGAACATGAAAGATATAACCGAATTTTTTATTTTTTAAATATCTATATATAATGTTTTAATTGTTGTTTTATCAATATTTATTATATTTAAAATTTAGATAAATCTACAATAATATTGAATATGAAACAATCCATCTCAAAATTAATGTAAAGATTAATTTATACTCTCTATAAATTTTAATAAATTATCGGTCAAGAATTTATTCAGTGCTTAATGAATCCCTTGTTAGTATCGAATATATCAAAGAGATTGTTCAACCTTAAGGAGAAATGATTAAGTAGCAAGTATAAATTTTAATAAAATATCGGTCAAGAATTTATTCAGTGCTTAATGAATCCCTTGTTAGTATCGAATATATCAAAGAGATTGTTCAACCTTAAGTAGAAATGGTTAAGTAGCAAGTATAAATTTTAATAAAATATCGGTCAAGAATTTATTCAGTGCTTAATGAATCCCTTGTTAGTATCGAATATATCAAAGAGATTGTTCAACCTTAAGTAGAAATGGTTAAGTAGCAAGTATAAATTTTAATAAAATATCGGTCAAGAATTTATTCATTGCTTAATGAATCCCTTGTTAGTATCGAATATATCAAAGAGATTGTTCAACCTTAAGTAGAAATGGTTAAGTAGCAAGTAGAAAGTTTACACATCATAAAATGTTGTCTAATACTTAAGTTATTTGTTTTTTGGTTGAAATTTGGTCACATAAATGTGCTGGAGATTACAATTTTTTTGTTATTTAATTGTATTTTCAAATATAAAAATAGATTTAGTTTGTTGAAAAAATTATAAAATATTAAGATTATACAGAATTAACTATTAACTACTGCAACAATTTTTAACCAAAATTTAATTAAATATATCCAAAAAATATTAAAAATATATATATATAACTTTTACACTAAAGACTTAGATATATGTCCGTTGTCCAAAGCCCTAGAAAAGAGAAGAGAATATCGCTACATTTTGTCATTTTTAAACGGTCCTCTGTTGCTTCGTTGGATTCCTCTCTTCCAATGGGTGTAAGCCGAATAATACTATTGCCAAATTTCTGAGCATCTGCACTTTGAATGTCCTTTGCTTTGCCCCATAGTTTTGAATAAAGGCCCACAACTGTCGAAATTTCTAGGACGACACTACTTGGTTTTCACTATGTACATCAAAACAGTGAGAGGGCATGTGGGTTTCGCATCTTCCAAATCACAGGAGATATACAATGCTGGTATTGTATAACGCTCTGTTCTTTCTAATGAATATTGTAATAGCCATATGATTGCCAAAAGAAACGGCATTTATTCTCTACCTACCTTTCCAATAGAAATATTCTAAAAGTCATAAGATCGCCAAAACAATGGTCCAAGTTGTGTTCCATCATCAAGGTAATAGGTCAAATACCTAGCATAAGGTATTGATCGAAGAAAGCTTCATGAAGTTGTTCTTTATCTATTGCGCTCATAGGGTAGTTCCTTGGCACTCACCAGCCATGTTAGAAATCAGGACACTTCCAATATACACACAATTAGTTTTTAGGAGAGAACCATGTTCAAGGTTAATGAGTGTTGGGATTTGGTGACAACAAATTACTCCAAGGATGGGTTTGGATCTTATTATTCTGCGTTGGATTGCATTTACTAAATAGTTTCTTGTAAATGTATATAAATACACGTAAATCCGTAGAGGCAAAGAGAGAGATAGAGTGAGAACTTGCAAGTCTGTTGTAATCTCCAAGATCTGAATAATAAGACAGCCGATGCCTATGCTTGGTGGACGTAACCCAACGTTTGGGTGAACCACGTGAAATCCATGTGTTTATAATATGTGTGTGATTGTTAATTATCATATGTGAATCGTGTTTTCCTCATTGACAATTCTAACAAGTGGTATCAGAGCTACTGCATTGGAGATCCATGAGGTGAGATCCGTGGTGCAAGAAGGTGAATTGAGGAGGTGTCGCAGATATAAATTGAGTAGAAATTCATCGGCGCTCCCGAGGCAGTGTTAGAGGCGCACTGACGCACTCACACTTATGACGTGGAGGTTGATAAATGTGAGTGCGTCGGCTGATAAACATACGACGAAGGTAACTTTTTCAACCAGACGACGAAGGTAAATTTTTCAACCAACTTTGATACCCGCAACTAGCCTTTCGGATCTAGAGAGGGTTCTCCTAGGAGGCGTAGTCTACCCGCAAGATTTGTCTTTGAAAGAAGTGGCTAGATTTAACACCTTTGATAAAATAGGCTCTGGTTATATTGGTGCAAGAAAGTAAGACTTGGGATATGGAGTCGATTTGAGGGAATGACAGAGACAAATGACTCAGTGACTGAACTTGAGATGATAAGGCTAGGCGAACAATAGTTGTCAGTGTAAAACCGTAATGTGTGGTGGGATAAAAACACAGGAAGTAACTCGGAGCACCATTGCGGGAAAATTCAGAGTTAGATTTAGAAGAAAATGTTTTGTCTAAGTGGCATGAACAAGGGGCGCTACACAATGAATCCACAGGTTCGAAAATTTGTTCTGAAATAGGGAAAAAAATATATGAAAAAAGATGACAGGAAGCACATAAGCAAAGAAAAAGGCACAATACATTTGACTGCTACAACTATAATCTTTTTCGTCAAGTTACAGGGCCTTTGCATCAAATTTCAATCAAAAAACTCAAATTACATACAATAGTTGTCGTCTACCAATTTCGCCAACCAACCCTGTTTACATAAAAATGATCCCTATATATAGAAATATAATGTCACCCTTGGCTACTAGGGTCAAACTACTCCCTCCTAGAATCATGTATCTGTTTTCTTTGAAAGAGAACAATAACTTCAATAGATTCACTAAAAATAGAAAACATGACTTTGCCAAATCATAATCATAGCCAAAATATTCTTTACAATCATTGATCGTGATCAAAATTAGACCATATGGTTGTGATGAGCCATCATATGCACTGGTGGACACTCTATCATCCCTTCACAACAAGTCTTCTACACAACAGTAACCTACAACAAAAATGCAGTGGAATGAGGAGAAAACTCAGAAAATAGGCGTTAAATATGACATCTTATCTCACAGATAGAAAAGTATTTTTATAAACTGAGAGAGGTTTTTGCATTTAAGCTGTTATAAAGAAAAACCTCTCTAGGTTTCTTTAAATTCATCTCTAGCTGGCCGGAATACATGTCTCAAAAACATGTCTCGGATAGGAAATCATGAAAGATGAAACATAGGGCTCAAAGATTCCTTCGAATATCCCAATCCGCGACACATTTTAAAAATATGAGAGAGTTTTTTATTATTTGTTTTGTGCTTGACAAAACAATCTCAGGAATTTTAAATATTCCTCTCCAGTTTGTCAGAAATTGATCTTGAAGTTGACCACTAAACCAGTCATTTTCGCAGTGCAACATGTAGCCTGTGCGTAGGAAAATCCATTGTGCGACGAAATCCATTACACGATGACATCCTCTGTGTGAAAACATCCTATGCGTGAAATCATCCCATGCGCGACAACTCACTGCGTGATGAAATCCATTGCGCGACGAAAATCCACTGCGCGAAAACATCCTATGCACGACAACCCATTGCACGATGAAATCCACTGTGCGACAGAATCTTTTGCACAGTGAAGTGCTCTATGCACCGCGTAGAAGATTTTGCAGCGTGCAGTTGCAAATGGAAATGGAACAAATAAATGATAAATTTTCTTTTGAATCTGACCCTTGGAGATGTTATATGATTTGAGTCATAAAAACAATATGGGTGCTAACATGCATGACTTTGTAATTTGTTAAAAAACCTATAACCTTATCTATGAAAATCATGGTGCTAACACTTGGCTCCAACGGGGATGCTATCCTCCCTGTGAGGTAGCAAAGAATAGTAGACCAGATGCCTATCAATTGGGCTTCTCCCAAACTCAACTTTCCAACTGTAACTTGTAACCTGCATCCGCTGAAAATGTAAAATTGCATATGCTCCAAATTGAAATCTGAAACTAAGATGAAAATGAAAGCTGCATATTGCTAAAACAAATGCTTGTAGTACCGATCTTATTCACACACCTACCTAACCTAACTACTTAAAAATATGTCAATCAAGTGAAATTGAAATGCCAATGCAACCATTCAAGCACTTTATCCACTTTTGGGTTTCTTTGCACATGCTTGCTCCAAACCCTATTTACTGATAAGTCATTCAAACATTTATTTATAAATTCAAATATCAAAAAATTGAAAACATTGGGATTGTTTGTCACCTCCACCAAAACTGCAAATGGATCCTCTAAAACATGCACAAAACAACAACCATGTTTCACCCTTTCCACTCTATTCTTGTTGTTATGTGATTTAACCTTTTGATTGCCACCAAGAGGCTGAAAAATCTGTTGAGACTGTTGGAAATAACAATCTTCTGAATTAGAAGATAGTGTTGGCTGAAATGAAACCCTTGGTGGAAAGAAATCCATATCTAACATCGTCGTTGATTGACCATCATCTTTATTTCCAAGCTGGTAGTTGAGCACACGCTGCAATTCTGAACTGAAATAACCTTCCTTGTAATCAACAACACAGTCATTAGATGCATGAGAAGGTTGTTGGTCTTCGTCATTGATAACAATTTTCTCATGTAAAGAAGTGTCACTATGAATGCAGTCAGACTTCTTTGTTTCCTTTGTTATCTCATGTTTTATTTTCAACAATTCAAAGGAAGAAAAATACAATGGAAGATAGTTTTAATTTGCAAGTCCATCACTTTCTTCATATTCAACATCAGGCCTGGAGGATTTCTGATTTGAAACAATATAAACATTTTTCTTCAGCAATTTGAAAGAAGAAAAACACAATGGCAAGGTTCTTTCACTTGATTCAAAACCTCCTTCATTTTCTTCACTGTTGTCATATGCACATTTTTCAATTTCTTTTGATTTCTGAACATAGTCATTTTTAGATTCATCTTCGACCAATGGATGTAAATTTGAAATGATAAAACCTTCCATATAACAAGAAACACGTTCATTAAACAAATGAGAAGATTGTTGCAATTTATTGTCAATTGTTTCCTGTGAATCAGTGCGATTTTGCATCAACACACATTCATTTTCTTTAGTGATGATATTTAAATTTTCTTTCAATAATTTAAAACAAAGCAAAGCATAAAGGTAAAAAAATTCCTTCAACTAATTAAGTACTTTCTTCATATTATTCTTTGTAACTATGATATGTAGGCTAATTGCTCTCATTACGTTGCTGAAAAGAAACATTTTCTGATAGATAACACGCAATTGGTTGTTCTAGGAAGTGAACATCATAATCATCATAATATTCAACATATAAAGACAAATCAACAACATCTACAATGTCAACTAACAAGAAAACACTTGGGATATCAACCTTCTATTCAACATGATGATTTGCAAATTTATTTTCTTGACTGTCTACAAATGAATACATAAAACAATTTGCCCCGTGCTTATCATGGGATGGATTAGAAGCTAAATTAGCACCTTCTTTTTCAATAAGTGGAATATAATCCTTTGCAAAATCAACAACATTTAAAGCTTCAAGAGGACATATGAAATTGTTAACCCTCTTCTCAAGATTCAAATCAACTCTTCTTTGTTCATATTCATTGCCATGTTCTTTAACATCCAACTCCTCATTTCGAATCTATTTTCATGCATGAATATTTTATTCAACTTCTTAAGCATTGTTGAATATCTTCTACAAAGACATAGGCCTCCTTTCCATCAAAAGAAAAGATAAGTTTGATCGAAAGATTGTTACATAATTGAGCATGGGAACAACTTCATGAGGTTGGATTTCTTTAGGCAGTTTATAATAAAGACTAGAAAACCTCATGCTGAAATTTGAGATGGTTTCATCTTTCATTCTTCTTATGGCATAAAAATTTTAAAGGAGTAGATCCCATGATGTTTTCTCACCCCAAAACCTACAGAAAGATTCCTTCAGTTCATCCCATGAGCTAATCAACCGAGGCTGCAAATGTCTAAATCATTATTTGGCATCTCCTTGTAAGGACTGAGAAAAGGACCTCATACACACATCATCATGTTCGATCTCAAAAGGGTCTATGAAATTCTCAAATACCTGAATATGTTTTTCAGTTGACTGTCCATCAAGATCTTCGTCGAACCTAGGAAGATACTTATAATGTTTTAGAGGAAAGTCATGAAGGATGGAATGAAATTTAAGAGGATTGTATCTTTCTTGAATCTTGGAGGGTGTAGGATTAAGAACATAAGGTACAAGATTAGCTTTGGTTTCACTAAGATAACAAGAATGATCATGAACATCATATGGCTAAGAGGAAGGAGCTTTGAGAATATCGTTTATACAAGAAGGAGGTATACCTACATTTTGCAATGAAGGATATACAAGGGTAGATATTTGGGCTTCATTTCAATGCAGTAAGTGAAGAAATATTCTTTTGAAAAACTCAGGAAATGACAAGAAGATATTGATAAAACATAAAAGTACTTCTTGAACTAAACTTAAGATCGAGTACCTTATTTTCCCATACTACTCTTCCATATCTTTGTCAAAAGGTATTATTCTCTAGTGGATTCTTTGAATCAGATTTGAAGCTTTATTGGATTCACCATGAAAACTTTAGCTCTAGATTCTTCTGCTAGGGGAATCACCTTCAAACTGATTTTATGATGTGTGGAGTCACTAGAGAAGAAATACAACCAATATGGGCCTAAGTGTTTGCTTCTCTCAGAACTTGGAACTACAACAATGTCATTCTTTCGAGGGAAAGTTTCATTCAATTCCATCCCTAGAAATGATGCGAGAATGTTATCACTCCATAAATCTATTTGGCTGATAAACAGACGATGAAGGTAACTTTTTCAACCAACTTTGAGACCCGAAACTAACCTTTCGGATCTGGAGAGGGCTCTCTTGGGAGGTGCGGTATATGCGTGGGATTTGGCTTTGAAAGAAGTGGCTAGATTTAACACCTTTGATAAAACAGGCTTTGGTTATATTGGCACAAGAAAGTAAGACTTGGGCTATGGAGTTGATTTGAGGGAATGACAGAGAAAAACTACCGAGTGACTAAACTTGAGAGGATAAGGATAGGCGAGCAACAATCTTCAGTGAAAAACTGTAATGTTTGTCGGGACAAAAACACAAGAAGTAACTCAGAGCCCCATTGTGGGTGAATTCAGAGTTAGCTTTAGAAGAAAACATTTTTTCTAAGTGGCACGAACAAGGGGCGTTGTGCAACGAATCCACAGGTTTGAAAATTCGTTCTGAAATAGACAAAAAAATATATGAATAAATATGTCTGGAAGTACATACACAAAGAAAAAGGCACAATACTTCTGACTGCTACAACTAGAATCTTTTCGTCAAGTTATAGGACCTTTGCATTAAATTTCGGTTAAAAAACTCAAATTACATATAATAGATGTCGTCTACCAATTTTCCCAACCAACCCTACTTGCATAAAAACTATTCCCATATATAGAAAGATAATGTGACCCTTGGATTCTAGGGTCGAACCACTCCCTCCTAGAATCATGTATCTATTTTCTTTGAAAGAGAACAATAACTTCAACGGATTCACTAAAAATAGAAAACCTGACTTTACCAAATCATAATCGTAACCAAAATATTCGTTGCAATCATTGATCATGATCAAAATTCAACCATATGGTTGTGATGAGCCATCATATGCACTACTGGACAATCTGTCATCCCTCCACAACAAGTCTGCTATGCAATAGTAACCTACAACAAAAGCGCAGTGGAATGCGTAGCAAACTCGGAAAATAGGCGTTAAATATGACATTGTATCTCACTAATAAAAAAATATTTTTTTTAAATGAGAGATTTTTTTGTAGCTAATATCGTTATAAATAAAAACCTCTCTCGGTTTCTTTAAATTAATCTCTAGTTGGCCGGAATACGTGTCTCAAAAATATGTCTCGGACCAAAAATCATAAAAGCTAAAACATAGGGCTCAACGATTCTGTCGAATATCCCAATCCATGACACATTTTTAAAATTTGAGAGAGGTTTTTATTATTTGGTTTGTCCTCAACAAAAAAATCTCAGGGATTTTCAAAATTCCTCTCTAGTTGGTCAGAAATTGATCTTGAAGTTGACCACTAAACCAGTCATTTTCATAGTGTGACATGTAGCCTATGCGTAGAAAAATCCACTGCTTGATGAAATCCACTATGCGATGACATCCTTTGTGCGATAACATCCTATGCGTGAAATCATCCCATGCATGACAACCCACTATGCGATGAAATCCACTGCGTGATGAAAATCTAGTGCATGACAACATCCTATGCGCGACAACCCACTGTGTGACAAAATCCACTGTGCGACGAAATCTACTGCGTGATAGAATCCTTTGCACAGTGAAGTTCTCTACGCAGTGCATAGAATATTTTGCAGTGCATTGTTGCAAATGGAAATCGAACAAATAAATGATAATGTTTCTTTTGAAACTGACCCTTGGAGATGTTAGATGATTCCAGTCATAAAAACAATATGGGTGCTAACATTCATGACTTTGCAAATTGTTGACAAACATATAATCTTATCTATGAAAATCATGTTTCTAATAGTCGGCTCCAATAGAGATGTTATCCTCCTTGTGAGGTAGCAAAGAATAGTAGAACAGGTGCCTATCCATTGGGTTGCTCCCAAACTCAACTTTCCAAATGTAACTTGTAACCTCCATCCACTGAAAAGACAAAACTATATACGCTCCAAATTGAAATATGAAACTAAGTGGAAAATGAAAACTACAAATTGCTAAAAGAAATGCTCGTAGTACCGAGATTATTCGCACTCCTACCTACCCTAACTGCTAAAAAAGATTTCAATCAAGTGAAATAAAAATTCCAATGCAACCATGCAAGCACTTTATCCACTTTTTGGTTTCTTTGCACATGCTTGATCCAAAGCCTATTTACAGATAAGTCATTCAAACATTTATTTATAAATTCAAATCTCAAAAAATTAAAGACATTGGGACTATTTGTCACCTCCACCAAAACTACAAATGGATCCTTTAAAACATGCACAAAACAACAACCATGTTTCACCCTTTCCAGTGCATTCTCGTTTTTATGTGATTTAACCTGTTGATTGCCACCAAGAGGCTAAAAAATCTATTGAGAATGGTGGAAATAACAATCTTCTCAATCAGAAGATAATACTGGTTGAAATGAAATCCTTGGTGGAAAGCAATCCATATCTAACATCGACATCGATTGACCACCATCCTTATTTCCAAGTTGATAGTTGAGCACAGGCTGCAAATCTGAACTTAAATAGCCTTCCATGTAGTCAACAACACAATCATTAAATGCATGAGAGGGTTGTTGTTCTTCCTCATTGATAACAATTTTCTCATGTAAAACAATGTCACTGTGAATGCAGTCAGACTTCTATGCTTCCTCTGTTATCTCATGATTTACTTTGAACAAGTCAAAGGAAGAAAAACATAATGGAAGATAGTTTTCATTTGCAAGTCCACCACTTTCTTCATATTCAAAATCATGGCTGGAGGATTTTTTATTTGAAACATTATAAACTTTTTCCTTAATCAATTTGAAAGAAGAAAACAACAATGGAAAGGTTCTTTCTCCTGATTAAAAACCTTCTTTGTTTTCTTCATTGTTGTCATATGCACATTTTTCAATTTCTTTGGGTTTCTTAACAGACTCATTTTCATATTCATCTTCATCCAATGGATGTAATTTTGAACTGATAAAACCTTTCATATAAAAAGGAATAGGGTCATTAAACACACGAGAAGATTGTTGTAATTTCTTGTCAATTGTTTCCCATGAATCAGTGAGATTTTGCATCAGCACACATTCCTCTTCCTTAGTGATGATCTTTAAATTTTCTTTCAACAATTTAAATGAAGCAAAGCATAAAGGTAAAGAATTTCCTTCAGCTGATTCGGTACTTTCTTCATATTCTTCTTTCTAACTATGATATGTAGGCTAATTGCTCTCATTACATCACTGAAAATAAACATTTTTTGATAGATAACATGCAGTTGGTTGTTCTAGGAAGTCAACATCATAATCATCATCATATTCATCATATAAAGACAAATCAACAACATGTACAATGTCATCTAAGAAGAAAAAACTTGGGACATCAACCTGCTCTTCAACAAGTTGATTTGCAAATTTATTTTCTTGACTATCTACAAATGAATACATAAAACAATCAGCCCCGCGCTTATCATGGGATGGGTGAGAAGATAAATTAGCACCTTCTTTTTCAATAAGTGGAATATAATCCTTTGCAAAATCATCAACATTTAAAGCTTCAAGAGGACATATGAAATTATAAACTCTCTTCTCAAGATTCAAATCATTTGTTCTTTGTTCATATTCATTGTCATGTCCTTTAGCATCCAACTCCTCATTTTGAATATGTTTACATGCTTGAATATTTTCTTCAACTTCCTCAACATTGTTGAACATCTTCTGCAAATACATAGACTTCCTCTCCATCAAAAGAAAAGATAAGTTCGATTGAACAGTTGTTACATAATGGAGCATGCCAACAACTCCAGAGGGTTGGACTTCTTTAGGCAGTTTATAATAAAGACTAGCAAACCTACCGTTAAAATTTGAGATGGTTTCATCTTTCATTCTTCTCATGGCATAAAACTCTGAAAGGAGTAGATACCATGACTTTTTATCACCCAAAAACCTACGAAAAGCTTCCTTCAGTTCATCCCACGAGCTAATCGACTGAGGTTGCAAATGTCTGAACCATGCTTTGGCATCTCCTTGTAAGCGCTGAGAAAAGGCCCTCATAGAGACATCATCATGTTTGATCTCAAAAGGGTCTATGAAATGCTCAAATACCTGAATATGTTTTTCAGATGACTGTCCATCAAGCTCTATGTCAAACCTAGGAAGATACTTATAATGTTTTAGAGGAAATTCATGAAGGATGAAACGAAATTTCAGAGGACTGTATCTGTCTTGAATCTTGGAGGGTGTAGGATTAAGAACAGAAGGTACATGTTTAGCTTTGGTTTCATTAATCTCACAAGAATGATCATGAACATCATATGGATTAGAGGAAGGAGCTTGGTGAATATCTATTATACAAGAAGAAGGATGTATACCTACAGTTTGCAAAGAAGGATATACAAGGGCAGATCTGTGGGCTTCATTTGAACGTAGTAACTGAAGAAATATTCTTTTGAAAAACTCAGGAAAGGACAAGAAGATATTGATAAAATAGAAAAGTATTTCTTGAACTAAACTTAAGCTCAAGTACCTTATTTTTCCATCTCTTCCATATCTCTATCAACAGGTCGCATTCCCTAGTGGAGTCTTTGAATCACATTTGAAGCCTGATTGGAGTCACCATGAAAACTTTACTCTAGATTCTTCTGCTAGTGGAATCACCTTCAAACTGATTTTCTAATGTCTGGAGTCACTAGATTAGAAATACAACCAATATGTGCCTAAGTGTTTGTTGCTCTCAGACCTTAGAACTGCAATAATGTCATTCTTCCCAGGGAAAGTTCCATTCAATTCCATACTTGAAAACGACGATAGAATGTTAGCACTCTGTAAATCTATTCGGCTGATAAACAAGAGATGAAGGTAACTTTTTCAACCAACTTTGAGACCCAAAACTAGCCTTTCGTATCTGGAGAGGGCTCTCTCAGGAGGCATGGTCTACACACGGTATTTGGATTTGAAATCAGTGGCTAGATTTAACACCTTTGACAAAATGGGCTTTGGTTATATTGGCGGAAGAAAGTAAGACTTGGTATATGGAGTCGATTTCAGGGAATGATAAAGAAAAATTACTAAGTGACTGAACTTGAGAAGATAAGGCTAGGCAAGCAACATTCTTTAGTGTAAAACTATAATGTGTGGCAAGAGAAAAACACAGGAAGTAACTCGGAGCATTGTTGCGGGAGAATTCAGAGTTAGCTTTAGAACAAAACGTTTTGTCTAAGTGGCGTGAACAAGGACTGTTGCACAGCAAATCCATAGGTTCGAAAATTCGTTCTGAAATAGATAGAAAAATATATGAATAAATATGACAGGAAGCACATACACAAAGAAAAAGGCACAATACATTTGACTGCTACAACTAGAATATTTTCATCAAGTTACACGACCTTTGCATTAAATTTCAGTTAAAAAACTCAAGTTACATACAATAGATGTCGTCTACCAATTTTTCCAACCAACCATGTTTACATCAAAATTATCCCCATATATAGAAATATAATGTCACCCTTGGCTTCTAGGGTCGAACTGCACCCTCCTAGAATCATGTATCCCTTTTCTTTGAAAGAGAACAATAACTTCAACAGATTAAATAAAAATAGAAAACCCTACTTTGCCAAATCATAATCGTAACCAAAATATTCTTTGCAATCATTTATCGTTATCAAAATTTGACCATATTTTTGTGATTATCCATCATATGCATTGTTGGACACTCTGTCATCCATGCACAACAAGTCTTCTACGCAACAGTAACCTACAACAAAAATGGAGCAGAATGCGCAACAAACTGGGAAAATAGGTGTTAAATATGACATCTTATCACACTGATAAAAAACTATTTTTAGAAACTGAGAGAGTTTTTTGTACTTAATCTTGTTATAAATAAAAACCTCTCTCGGTTTCTTTAAATTCATCTCCATCTGGCTGTAATACGTGTCTCAAAAACATGTCTCGGATAGGAAATCATGAAAGCTGAAACATAGGGCTCAACGATTCCTTTTAATATCCAAATCCATGACACATTTTGAAAATATGAGAGAGTATTTTATTAATTGGTTTGTCCTCGGAAAAACTGTCTCAGAATGATTTTCAAAATTCCTCTCCAGTTGGTCAGAAATTGATCTTGAAGTTGACCACTAAACCAGTCATTTTCGCAGTGCGACATGTAGCCTATGCACAGGAAAGTCTACTGCGCAATGAAATCCATTGCACGATGACATCCTCTGTGTGACAAAATCCTATGCTTGAAATTATCCCCTGTGCGATAGCCCACTGTGCGATGAAATCTACTGCACGACAACATCCTATGCGCGACAGCCCACTGCGCGACGAAATACCCGTTGCAACGAAATCTACTGCGTGACAGAATCCTTTGCGCGGTGAAGTTCTCTGCATAGCACGTAGAATATTTTGTAGCACACATTTGAAAATGGAAATGGAACAAATAAATGATAAGATTTGTTTTGAAGCTGACCCTTGGAGATTTTAGATGATTACAGTCAAAAAAACAATATGGGTGATAACATGCATGACTTTGCAAATTGTTGACAAACCTATAACCTTATCTATAAAAATCATGGTTCTAATAGAGGGTACTTTAAAAGGTTTACTATAATTGGAATATAGTATGTAAAAGTTTAAAGTGGGTGGAGGATGCTAATTAAAATATTATTTTTGGACCCCTTTTTTTTGGTTTAGGAAAAGGTTTAAAGATATATTTGTGATTAATCTTAAATATTTTAATTAAATATTTTGGGTTAATACTATTACTCCTTCACATTTAAAATGATTTTTATAACCAATGGGTATTGGGATATTTTTTTTGATAATGTCTAAGATGCAGAGTTCAAAGTTTGAAGTTGAAAAGTTCAGCGGTAAAAGCAACTTGGAGCTATGGAAGCTCAAGATGCGGGATTTACTGGTGCAACACGGGTTTCAAAAATCATTGGCAGGAAAGTCAAAGAAACCAACAACCATGATGGAATGGGAATGGGAAGATATGGATGAAAAATCTCTTAGTACTATCCATTTATGTCTAGTGGATGAGGTTCAGTTTAATATTGTAGGAAAGGATACAACATCAGGCTTATGGAGAAAGTTGGAAAGTCTATATATGATGAAGTCCTTGACGAGAAGAATCTACTTGAAGAGACAGTTGTATAGTTTGTAGATGAAAGAAGATACAAAAGTTTTTGACGATTTAAATACCTTCAATACCCTTGTAGTTCAATTGACTATTATGGAAGCTAAATTTTAATATGAGGATAAGGATATTACACAATTGTGTTTGTTTCCTGAGTCTTGGGATAATCTAGTCACCTCTATTAGCTTTATCTCAACAGATGTTTTAGATTATGACTCTATTGTGGGAGCTTTGTTGGCTAAGGATATGAGGAGAAAATCTAGAAAATAAACCTCAAATTCAGAGGCGATGCTGGTCAGAGGTCGAACTAAAGAAAAGAATGAGAGATTTTTTTCTCGATCTAAGTCAAGACACAGGAAGGGTAAAGAAAAATGTTGGTACTATGGAAAAATAAGACATCTCAAGAAATATTGTTGGAAGAGAAAGGAATCTGAGGAAAACTCTACAAAGGAATCAAATTTGGCTGTAACAAATTCAGGTATGACTGGTCAAGTTTTATTTGTTTATAGTAATTTAAAATATCAAGAAGAATGGAAGTTAGATTCAGGTGCCTCCCACCACATGTGCTCACATAGAAATTGGTTCTTTTCTTATCAAGCTATTGATGAGGGTGTAGTGTTTATGGGAAATGGTATTCCCTGTAAAACTATTGGGGTTGGTAGTATTAGAATCAAGATGTTTGATGGTATTGTTAGGGAATTAACGAATGTTATATATGTACTTGAGATTAAATCAAATTTGATTTCATTGGGAGTGTTGGATTCTTGTGGATATAAGTATACAGGTCAAGGTGGAGCTCTCACATTGTCGAAAGGTAATTTAGTAGTGATGAAGGAAACAAAGGTTTATAACCTTTATAAGATGGAAGGGAGTACTGAAGTAGCATATGAAGTGACATATGTATCTTCTTGTTTATGGCATAAGAATAAAGGTCATAAGAGAAAGAAATAATCGCAGGTACTAGTAAGAGGTAAATTATTTCGAGACTTAAAATATTTGTTTCTGAATTCTTGCTTGTTTTATATCTCTGCAAGTTATGATGGTGGTATAAAGGGATGTTGTGTGTGGGATCCTACTTCTCACAAGGTCATCATTGAAAGAGATATAGTATGTATGGAACAACCAAAAGGGTTGATTTGAGATCGCAACAGTAAACTTGTTTGCATGCTAGATAATTCATTGTATGGCCTACTGGTACCCAGGAAAATATACAAGAGGTTTGAATCCTTCATAGTGAGTCTGAAATTTTCGAAGGGTGGGAATGACTTTACAATTTATAGTACATTCATAGTCTTGATGTTCTTTGTTGATAATATGCTTGATGTAAGCCAAAGCATGGATAAAATCAATAATAAAATGATTCAGGTGGACAGGACAATTCACGTGAGGGATCATGGAGCAACAAAACAAATTATGGGCATGGAAGTATACAGAGATGGTAATGGTAAGTTGTGGTTGGAGTTCAGTATGAACATTGTAAAACTAATTTTTATCCCTCTTGCTTTCCATTATAAGTTTTCTTCAAGCATAGGGCATGTCTATATAGAAGAAAAGGTTATGTCTCATGTAAGTTAAATAGGAGTTCTATTGTATGTGATGAAATGGTTAAGACCATATGTTTCACATGCTAATGATGTTGTCAGATACATGACAGATTCAAGTGTTGTAGTGAAATGGGTGCTTTAGCATTTGAGAAGCACAAATGTCACCTATAATGGTTACATTGAGATGGTCTGTGATAATTGTAATGTATATTTTAGAGGTGTTTTGGATAGAAGGAGATCTATCACTAAATATGTCTCACAACACAGTTGCGGAAGATATGTTGGAGGTGGAGTGACCCCTCAGGAAATCCAAACTCGTGCAAGTCACACAGGCAAAATCATGAAACCAGTTTTATTAGAGAAGCTGCAGTGGTGCTTCGCTTCTCTTGGCTTGCAAAAAAGGTGATGAACAAAAGGAAGGAGCAAGGCATCAGACTAATTGTTGTCAAGGTGGATATTGTTGGGATTTGGTGACAACGAATTCCTACAAGGATGGATTTGGATCCTATTATTCTCCGTTGATTACAACCAAATATACCAATTTAGAATATGGATAGGGATTGCATTTAATAAACAGTTTCTTGTAAATGCATATAAATACATGTAAGACCGTAGAGCCAAAGAGAGAGACAGAGTGAGAACTTGCAAGTTTGTTGTAATCTCCATGATCTGGATAATAAGATAGTGGATGCCTATGCTTGGTGGACATAGCCCAACGTTTGGGTGAACCACGTGAAATCCCTGTGTTTGTAATGTGTTTGTGATTGTTAATTATCATATGTGAATTGTTTTTTCCGCATTAACAATTCTAGCAATCAGGACACTTCCAATATACACATAATTAGTCACTAGGAGAGAACCATGTTCAGGGTTCTTCGAGAAATAATGACACTTAGTTCCAAGGAGAAAATTTAAGTAAAACACTTTCTGAAAAATCTAATTGAAGTGAAGGTAATTCCCAAGTAATCAAAATTCAAAACAAAATGTAAAACTATGAATATTCTAATTGAAGTGAAGAAAGAAAATGAAGCTCCAAATGAAAATTTAAAAAACAAATAATGAAGGAAATCTACTTAAATGGAAATTATATGTCAAGAAAACAACTAACTAAAGTACCTCAACATAATTTATCGATTGAGAGGAAGGATGTATAATTCTCCTTATAAAATTTCCAATCCATATGTGCTTAGACCATGTTTTTTAGCTACTTGGAAAGGTGGAAGCCATGAATATTGAAATTTGGTGTGCTTGCATAATTCTTCACATGGATTGTCCCATTTCCCATATAGAAATCTTTATGTACTATAGAACATTTATTGAACCATATCCTGACTATATATTAGAGAACAACACACTTCTTCTTTTCCTTTCTCTTTCTTTTTTCAACTTAAGCAAGGTATCTACCCAATTATGGATCAATAGACTAATTATTCCACGTAGATAGTTGTACAACCCAATTATTATTGATCACTAGACTAATTATCCCACATGGATAGTTGGACAATTATGGATCACTAGACTAATTAACCCACATGGATAGTTGGAAAGAAGGCAAAAATATATTTCGACGGAGAATGGCTTATTTTTCATAAATGAGGTAGTAAGGAGATGTTCCTAGAAATGTTTTAAGAGTTACCTTTTCGTCCCATTGAGCATTTTGTAAGGCATTATACTAATTATTTTGATGGTAAACTTCAATTTTATTCATGTTATGGATCTTTTTTTAATTATTTGCCTCGACTATACCATTACCTTGGGTGTTATACTTATATGATCCTTCTATCTAAAACAAACATAGTTAACTTCGATGAATAAAAGTGAGTACCATAATGAAAATCAATCATTGATGGCATGCCAAACCTCATGATCAAATAGTTATCTGGGAATCAAACTACTGTTTACTCATTTACTTTAGTCAGCAGTATAATGCTTTCTTTAGTCCATTACGTGAAATAATCTATGGAAACTAGGATGTAATTGTGATTCCTCAAGGAGTTGGGTTAATTTTTGTGATAATATCCAAACACAATTTCTTGAAACATTCCTCAATCATGTAACAACGCTAATGAATGAATTAATTATCATGATTAAATATTAGTTTATTGGTAGATGGACCCATTTATGGGGGGGGGGATAAGGTGGTTGAGGCTTAATGGTAGGATAAGGTGGTTGAGGTTTAATCAGGAGATAAGGCGATTGGAAGGGAGGAGAAGTGGATAAGGCAAGGGAGAGGACTTAGGAAGGGGAGGATTTTTGGTAAAGTAATATTTTTCATATTATAGAAGGGGAGAAGGGAGGAGGCATTTTGGGACTATGTATTTGTTTTGCAACTGTTTTGTTCTTACAGACTTGAGGAATTTCACAGGGGGAACCTATTTCTAGGAATATTGGGCTCGGGTGCCAGGAAATCGTAAGGAATCTTGGGTCTAGGGAGCTGGATAGTTTGTTCCTAGCTAGCTGGGAAGTTAATCAATTTGGGCAGAGATTCAGAACAACATCAGTTTGAAGTAGATATGTTTTATTATCATCATTACTATGTTGGTGTTCATTATTTATATAGTGTTCATAATAATTATGATGAACATGTTGTTTATTATCATGATGCTCATTTTTAGTTCTGTTGAACATTGTTATTATGTTGAATAATGCACTATAAAGAAATTATGATAGCATTTCTATATTTAAATTTATGTTTTATGAGGGTTTGTTTGGATAGGCCTTCACACATGGTATCAGAGTAGTAGTTGAAACACTGGAGCCTTAAGGGCCTACCTAAAAAAATGAATGTAAATTTAAAAAAAAAAAAATTCCACTGTTTAACGAACCAGAAAATAGTGAGAAAATAGTGAGTTGTTATACTATGAGAAAAACCCATAAATTTATTTCTTTGTTTGGGAAAAATATGGGAAAAATATTCTGCAGTTTTCATGTCAGTTAAATTGAAAACAACCTAAAAACAATTGAAAACAACCTAAAAAAACTGAACCAACAAAGAACTGAAAATAGTCCAATACTGAAAACACCCAAAAGAATCCTAAGAGAAAAGTAACCTTGAAACCTTAAGAAAACCCTAAAGATAAAACAATGAGAAGCTGCCTATAGACCTATGAAAGTCCCGACCTCACCTGTAAGGATAGAGAATAAAGAAGATTAGAATCTTCATTATGAAAAAAAAAATATGGAAATATATATTAGATATACATGTAATCCTAAGATATTATTTTAATATGAAATAGAGATTTACAATTATTACATGTAAGAAAAAATAAATATATATAAACTATAATAATAATGAAATATTCTATTCAAAAAAAAAATCATGTTAATAAGCACATTACAGAAAAAAAATCTAAAATAAACTTTAAAGAAAAATAAAAAAATAAAAATCTATGGTCGAGCCTACCTCAACACCACTCGGGCCCTAACCTCCAAACATATAGCCAAGAGCCGAGGCATATCACATGCCAAGTCAGAATTTATCCCACACAAGGCGCTAAGGAGGAACCCACTAGGAACACTTTCCTTTCACTATGCCTAATATATCTATGGGGAAGCCCAAAGTCTCTTGTACATAGGTTGGCCCATGGACTACAATATTTCGTTATAGTGTCTATCCACCACGTATTCAAAAGAACTACTTGCCTCTCCATTATTCTTATTGAAACCCTCTCTATACCGAGGAGAGCCTCCCAGTTCTTCATGTTGGCCTAAATCTGATCTTTCACCGCCCATTTTTCTTCTTAAGTCGAAGTTGGCTCTCCTGGTGGCGGCCAAACAGGACCTCTGAGGGGAAAGAAAGTGCACCTCTGGAGGGGATTCAAACTGCCGACCTCTCCTACCAGCATAACACCTTCACAAAGGCCAACAAACTGTGGAGAGATGACAAAAAAAGAAAAAGTTTGCGGGTTAACTTTTGGAAGGTGATGCCAATACCGTTGGCATTCCTGTTATAATAGGGCACAACTGAATTCCTCTCATGGAGATATACGAACCTCAAAGAGTTGTGTCTGCTAAGAATATATCTACTAACCAGATAGAACAAGAAATTATTTTAAAGGGGAGGGTTAACACTATGGGGGATGTTGTCTTTCACATTGTCGTGTCCACTCAAGCTACATATGGAAGAAATAAAGAAGATCTTCCCGGGACTTAACCCACACTCTCTGGATAATAATCCCATCCTAAAGCACTCGTACTTAGTGCTCAAGGAAGCACCGACGTGACGAGAACAAAGGGAGAGTCCATAGATGGATTTTATGTGCACTACGTGTCCCTCCAGCGCCCAAGCTACGGGAAAAAGGGGCAAGAAACGATCCTCTGCATGGAGAATTGGGAGAAAACATGTCACCTCAGAGATTCAAACTCTCGCAATCTGACCGAATGATTCCTAGCAAAAGAGGCACACAGGAAACAAGAAATGTCACCTGAGATATTTGAACTCTCGCAGGGACACCCCATGTACTTAGAAGGCACAAGCCTTAACCACTTGGCCTTAGCCACAGCCAAGGGAGGAACCCGCGGGGGGAGCAGGCGGCCACAACAAGGAAGAAAATAAAAACGAGTTGAAACCACAATGGATGAGTGAGAGTTAGGGTTAGATAGTGAGAGATGAAATGGGGGGGGAAGTTGGGGCTGGGAACGTGTCCCTCATGTGAGAACCCACTTTGCCTGCCCTCGACCTCATGTTTAGGTTTTTTTTTTTTTAATTATTATTATTATTTCAAACATTTAATTAACTTATTTAATTTCTTTTAGTTTTATTTTTATTTTTTTAAATGTATATATATATATATGATAATAAAAAAATAAAAATAAAAACATAATTACATTATTTAATTATTTATTGATTATGATAATATTTAATTGATTATGATAATTAATTGGTTTATTTAATTTAATGATTCATTAGTTAACTTAATAATTAAATTAACATTATAAAGTTATAGTCTTAAATAATGGGTTTGTAACATATGTTATTAATATACATATACATAAGGGTATATATATGATTAATGAATGTAACAGGGTTATATTATAATGAATATTATAAAGATTAAAGGTCCTTGTAGAGTAGCGGGAGCTTTTGCACTTATTGTGATGAATAGTTAGGTTATAAAAGAAGGCATTACATAGGGGATTTGATGAACTTTCGAGAGTATGGTACAGTGCTAACATATCTATCAAGGTAGAGAGTTAGTATCTTTTCTAAACAAAGTTATCAAGATTAGAGGCTTTCGACCCTGACCTAGTCACTTACCCTAAAGAGAGTAGCGTCTGTTTACAGACAAGTAAAAAAAAACTTATGCCTAACCCTATGTTTTAAAGTATAAGATGTGTGAATGTGAATTGCCTTAGAATCTTCCCTAACAAACATTTGGTTGATGCAGATTCAATTATAAAGGATGGTTAGGACTCAAGGAAATCGAGGTGGAGCGGCATCATCGCAAGGAATGCCAATGCCGCCACCACCATCACCTGAATTAGCTCTCATTTTGCGCTCTTTGGAAGCTATAAATGAGAATATAAAGGGGCCTCATCCAGTAGGGATCGAAGTGGAGCCCCCACTGTAACGACCTCCTTGTTACGACAACCATTCTAGTGACAGGTGCAATTTTTTTTTTTTAAAAGTGTGTGTGCGTGTGTACAAGGAAGAAACAACAACCCATTCGACTCTGCGTCGCCACCCGATGACGAATATGACGCAACTAACTGAATACTATCAAGAACAACGTAAATAAGAAGAACAATACGCTCCAACTCTAATCTTGCCATCTTGTTTGTAAGGTAGGAAAAACACAATTCCCTAATTCAACAATACATTACAATTATGATTCTATAAACAATATTTCCCTGACATTGGTAAGCCATAGCATTTTTCATTCACCTAAATTAAAATTATCATCATGTTTGAATATATCAATAAACCATCCTATTTAAAATGACAAGATATAACAATTACCATATTTAAAATGACATTATTTAAAATAGTGTTTTAAAGGGGACCCTATATAAAGATAGTTAAATATCACATCTAAAATATCCACTTGAAAAGTACAAAAGTAACATCATAATTAATTTATTAGTCCCTAATGTCAATGTAAAATAACATCACCTTGATAATTACATCATAATTAAATACATCAATAAACAAGTAACTTCATATTGAAAATTTACAATACCCTCACATATTTAAAGGGCAATAGGTAAAGATAACCATATTAAAATGACGACAATTTAGAAGGACATTCTTTTCAAGATAATATAATAAAGTAAAAATATCAAATATAGAACAAATATTAAATTCAAATTAAATACTTCAATAACCATGTTACTACCATGTTTTTAAGAGCTTTAGCAATACTTATATAATGTAATTATTGCATTCTATTATTTTAAATGAGAAGACAATCCTTGCACTATTGTAACCACACAAGCCTAACATCATATTGTAACTAAAGTAATAATGTAACATCATAATCAATGACCACATATGAATACAATGTTTAAGCATGACAAAGGTTAAAGGCAATAGTATTTAAAGGTGTCCTATAAAGATAAATATCAATCTTTTTACAAGTGACATGGTAACATCATAGTTGAGTGACACACACATTATAATATCAAGGTTTAACATGACAATGTTTTAAAGGTATTGGTATTTAAAGATGACCTCATAACTAGAATAAATAAAGAGAAGAGGAATGATAATGAAAAATTATAACTAGAATAAAAATGAGAAGAGGAATAATACACATTACATTAATATACCTTTTTGTGGTTGATGGCGACCAACCAAGATCTGAATCATTATATTAGTTTGGGTAGAAAGAATAAGTGATCTGTCATGGTATCACGAGGTCTATTTATTTAAAGGTAGGAATCGAATGTAAGTGAAATAGTCCTGAGTTACTTTTTCCATGAAAAATTGTCTCAATTTTATATATAGTATAAAATCATTTACCATAGGAAAACAGCATAGTGAAAACTGAGGACGACGCTCCAACAGTGAGCCAACTGATATTATGGATCCGCAATTTACAGACCAGCGTCCAAGAGAGGCCCTCGAAATCAAGAAAAAAAAATGGTGTAGACTGCACAATGGGATCGCCGACCAAGCATGCGAGAGGCGAAAATAAAGGGGACTGTCAACTGTGAGAAGGATATGGACAACAAATACAATCAGAGATACTAAGAAAATGAAGTAGAATCGGCGTTACAGTTCGTCCCTGGAATAGTGATACAGGAACACATAATCAACACAGTCAAAAATAGGGAACCACAGCTGTTGTATTCACGCCCAAGCTGAACAAAATTACGATCAACGCAGATCCTTCTACGCCAGCACAATGCAATGAATGCCAAAAAAAATATGCCCAGGATAGCAGCAAGACACAGACCATTAACCATTGAAAACGCTGATCAAAAGAGACACCCAATCTTTACCAGGCGTTTCATTTAAAATGCCCCAATGCATTCAGAAAAACGCAGACCATCTAAACCATTAAACGCAGATCAAAGGTGTGCCCAAATGCAATAGATTGAAAATGAGCTAGAAAAAGGGCACGCAACTGTCATAAAAAAAATGAAGTTGCGAACAATTTGAAAAGCGGTCTAAATTGGCAGAGAAAACAAAATAGAGAGAGAAAAAGGCCATATTGAACTCACTATGCAGATACATTCAACGCAGATACATTCTGGGTTGCCAATCGAGATTTAAACGCAGACCAAAAATTAAAATGCATTGCCAGACATAAATGAACTGCCAAGATGAAAAGAACTACCAGGCCAAACGATTTGTCAGAAGGTAAACAATGCCAGGAGTAAAAATGAATAGAAGGAGGTATTCCAGAGATAAACGAAATATTATTTTTTTTTGCCAGTAACCATTAACAAGACGAATCGCCAGAAGAAATTTAACACAAACCATTTCTACACAATTTTGCCAGAATTAAAATCATACCTTAGCCACTCGCCCGCTTTGGATACGTCCCGCACTCCGTGTCGTGTCCGCTCTCCTTGCCTCTCCCGCTCGCCGAGCACAGAAAGCTCACCGGTACCTCCTAGCCAAACACTAGGGGTACTCTACTTCCCCCTTAGCCCCCCGAGCCGCAAAGGGGCCACACAAGAACCAGAGATAGACTAGCGTCTCAGCTCACCTCCACGACTGAGCTACCACTCCAACACAGCTGAGATAAACCCAACTCCTCACAAGCAATCCGTCAAGCCACAATTTCCCCCTCAATGCTAACCGTTCCCCTTCTTTTATAGAATTTCAAACCCACCTACTTTCTTAAATCATTAATTAATTAATTTTTAATGACTAACCTCAAAACATTCTCTGTCGTCCAAGTGTCGCTCATCCCTATGGTTCTCCAAAAATTAATTTATTTTTAATTATTAAAAGACTCAATTCCCTCACTCCCCCAAAAATCGCTCCTTAATTTACTCCTTAATTTACTCCTAATTTACTCCTTAATTCACTCCTTTATTTACTCCTTAATTCACTCCTAATTTACCCCTTAATTTACTC
>ML780197.1:60489-77557 GCA_009831015.1 Picea engelmannii | reverse complement strand
GTATAACACTTCCTTTCATACTACAACAAAAATGACACCATTTATGGCACTTTATGGATACAACCCTCCTTCCATCACTTCTTCTCTAAAAGAAAAATCTAAGGTTCAAGCAGTGGAAGATCACATCGAGAATCAACAACAAGGTCTGCAAATCTTAAAGGACAACTTGACCATGGCACACAATCAAATGAAACAACAAGCAGATCAACATCGTAGTGAAAGAAGTTTTGAAGTAGGGGATTGGGTATTTTTGAGACTACAACCATACAAACAGATGCCCCTCAAGAAAGCCAAGAAGGATAATAAATTATCACCAAAGTACTATGGCCCTTATAAGGTGTTGCAAAATATTGGTACTATGGCATACAAATTGGAGCTACCTGCATCTTCACGAGTACACCCAGTTTTCCATGTTTCATGCTTAAAGAAGGTTATAGGAGAAAAGATCTCGGTTCAAACTATATTGCCAGAACTTGATGAGGAAAGAAAAATCATATTGGAGCCTTACGCCATCACTGACACAAGAATTTGCTAGCTGAGGAATAGATCCATTTCAGAGTATCTCATTAAATGGAGGAAACTACCGGCTGAAGATTCCACTTGGGAAGATGAGTCTTTTATACAGAAGCATCAAGAGTCAGTCAAACATTGTGGACAACACTTGCCTCAAGGGGAGGGGCATGTTAAGCCCTAATATTGGCTCATTACCCCTTAATTGGGCCATATTATATTAGTAATGTTATTTTATTTATGTCGGCTTTAGGCCATTAGTTGTAATTATACCTCCTAGTCTCCTATATATACACGGAGACATTTTCATTTTGAATCATCTTGTACTTGAAAATTTAAGTGGGGTAAAAGGAGGTTGCCCCCTCGAAGAGGCTTATTATCTTAAATTATCTCTTTTTCAAGGTGTTGAGTACTTTTTCTGAGTTTTTTCTATGCTATATTGATATTTGGTTCCTAACATAGATTATTGTAATTAAAGGATTTCCCAAACATTTAATTGGTTTATTATCTTTTATAAAATGAATCGTCTTGTTGATTGGGTTGGATGCATACTATAACGACCCCATAGTTACGACAACAAGTGAATCAATTTTTTTTTTTTCATTTTTTTTTTCAGGAGTTAAGAAGCAAGAAGGTGACGACGATGACGGTTTAATCAAACCACTGACGACGAATGCTAGCACACAGTCCAAGCAACAAGTTACTATGACACCACACACCAGCTCAAGACAACTGGAAAACATGCCCAAAATAACAAGGAGGGCGATTACCCTTCCGATGCAAAAATGACGACGCCTACAAGCTAAGGGACAACACCCCCATCCCAACATCACGTCCTAGACAAACAAATACTAGAACCTCAAGGTGTGCGGACCTAACGCCTGAAGGTGTTCAGCCCTTGTGCCAAGAGAAACTTGCACACTCATCAGCACTCACACAAAAGAACCTACTCACACAAAAGATCTTGTTCGCCACTATCGCCCAGGGCACGCCATGATCCCCTCATCAGGAATCATGTCGTTCCTTGGGTGATAGATGCGTCGATAACCTTGGCGAAAACAAAAGGGACCAAGACTCAAGAAAACATTGATGAGCTAGGAACCAAATACTGACTGGGAGACTATACCTACCCCACACAAAGGTTGATGAGACACAAGAGGATGAAGACAAGGGGTGACACCAGCCCACATGACATCGTCCCTGCCCCCACTAATCACCCAGTCTAACCGGTGTATGATTACATTCAATTTTAACAAGGGTCCCATTCTAATGGGGCATGTCAAGTTACAATTAGACAATAATGCGTTCGCTAAATAAACATTAATACAATTAATTTTGCAAATCTAAGTGGTCAATACTAAAACCATAATTATAAATGTCCTCTATCCTTAGTTAAAATTAATTCCAGCGAGTCTAAAATTTACAATCCATTCCTTACTTACCAATCAATTTTAATCTTCAACACAACCTAAATGGTCAAGTCTATGTTAATCCAAATTCTCCACCCAACTAGACATTAACATAAATAACAACATTTACAATCTTAAAGTAGAATTCTATCATTATAACACGTATGAACAATTAAATCTCAGCATGTAGTCTAGTTATATTGATCGAACTAACAATACTATATGTCTAATAATATTAAAAGGAAACTACTAACTATTAGCAGGGCTGGAACAATTTATCGAGGAAATTAACGTAGCGGTTACTTAACAAATAATATAGAAATAACAAGGCAATTACATGACCATTAACATGACAATTAAAAGTGCACTAACAATGTAGTTTACATGACTGTTGTCATAACAAGTAATACAACAATAGCAAGGCATTTAAAGTGTTAGTTAACATTTAACTTGTTGTGTCATTTAATCCAAAGAATGAATCTGCTGGCCATTTACATTGCTGTAGCAATTGTTCTGGCAATAAATATGACCATTTCATAACAATGAATCTAGCAATAACAAGGCATTTAACTCACTGTTATCCATTTATTTGCTGGCAAAAATCAAGGCATTTAATGCTACCATTACATAGCAATGAATCTAGGAATAGTAAGGCATTTAACTAATTGTTATCCATTTAATTCGTTGTGGAAAAATTAGCAAAAACACAGTGCCCACATGGTGGCCAATCATGCCCAGTTGACAACAACTCAACAATTAAAGGAAAACGTATCCAATCAACATCAACACAGTCACAGTTTGAAGGCAAAATTGTGGTCATTACTGTAGGTCAGTTATGAATTGAATAACAAAAATGGGGTGGGTAAATTCAACATGCACACAGTCAATTTTTATTTACCAAAACCGTGGTCATTCCGGCAAATGAATTTAAGATTTAAAAGGATAAATTCGTGGGTGATTCCTACAACAACTCAATCCATCGTTGGAAAGAAAAAACTTGGGCATTTAAAATGGAAATCTTAGTCTCATTTGAAATAAAAAACGTGGGCATTTAAAACAACAATCTCAGTCTCATTTGAAAGAAAAAACGTGGGCAATTAAAACAGTAAACTCAGTCTCATCTTAAAGCAAAAACATGGGCAACTAAAACAGCAATCTCGGTCTCACTTGAAGGCAAAACGTGGGCTTTTAAAACAACAATCTCAGTCTCATTTGAAAGCAAAAACGTGGGCATTTAAAACAGTAAACTCAGTCTCATCTGAAAGCAAAAACGTGGGCAATTAAAATAGCAATCTTGGTCTCATTTGAAGGCAAAACATGGGTATTTAAAATAGCAAACTCAGTCTCATTTGAAAGAAAAAACGTGGGCAATTTTAAACAAAAATCTATGTCTCATTTGAAAGCAAAAGATGGGCATTTAAAATGGCAATCTCTGACAACATTTAAAAGAGAAAACATTTTTCTATTTCCAGGATACCAATACCAAATGCATACATGAGTCAATTCATTTTTCCATTACCCAAATACCAATACAAAATGCAGACATGAATCAATTCCTTTTTCCATTGCCAGAATACAAATACAAAATGTAGACATGAATCGATTCGTTTTTCCATTGCCAAAATACCAATACAAAATGAAAACATGAATCAATTCGTTTTTCCATTGCTAGAATACAAATACAAAATGAAGACATGAATCAATTCGTGTTTCCATTGCCAGAATACCAATACAAAATGCAAACATGAATCAATTCGTTTTTCCATTGCTAGAATACCAATACAAAATGAAGACATGAATCAATACGTGTTTCCATTGCCAGAATAACAATACAAAATGTAGACATGAATCAATTCGTTTTTCCATTGCCAAAATACAAATACAAAATGCAAACATGAATCAATTCGTTTTTCCATTGCCAGAATACCAATACAAATTGCAGACAACAGTAAGAGAACTGAAAGGATCCAATCATCCAAGGACAACAATGAAGGTAAATGACTGATAGGCTTGTCCTTTACTCATAATCCTCACACAGAAAGGCATGGCGTTGTGATCCATAGGTCTATTAACGCTGAAGTGATTATCATAGATTAGGCTCCTGGCCAATTTCCCAGGAGAGGACTGATGAGCTAGGGATGATAGACAAAACCACAACAATGGTCACAATCAAACACCACAAGTAGGTCAAGACATGTGGGGAAATGAAGGCCATGGGATTCAATCAATCATCGAGCTAGGCTATGAAAGAAATTCAGTCATCAATCTAGACAATCAGTTTACTTACTCCATTAAACATGTAGATCCAAGCATAAATCCTACAACAACCTACAATAAAAAAATGAAGAGAGCATATCGTTTCCTAATCGCCTGCTCTGAGTGATGTCACATGCGCTCTGTGCAACTCTCACTTGTTGACCGGCGAGACTTCACCAGTACCTCCCATCCAATGCTAGGGGTACTCTTCTTCCCCCTTAGCCCCCCGAGCCGCAAAGGGCCACACACACTATCCAGAGATTCAGCTAGCTCCCAACTCACCTCACAAGGCCGAGCTACCACTCCTCACCGAGTTGGGTATCCCAACTCCCACAAGATAAGTCAGTCAAGTAGAGATTTTTCCAGCGTAAAGTTACACAAACAGAAGAGATCCTTCATCCTTCTCCTCCCTTCATTATATAGAGTCTCGAAGTCCCTTACTTTCCTAAAATATCATTTAATTAAGGTTTTAAAAATTAAATCCTAAAAATTCCTCCCCGTACAAGTGTCACCCATCCTCTTCATTCCTCCACAAATTAATTTTTTTAATTAATTAATTTCCCTTTTTTCCCTCACCCACCTAGAGTCACCCCTAGAATCGCTCCTAGGTGTCTCCAAATTCTCTTACAGGTTTTAGTGACTTTCCCCATTATCAAATTGCTAGTTCAGTTTTAAATTAGAAATTTCTTAATGGTAGATACCTTACTAAGTTTGACTTTCTTCTTTTTCCCTTGGGTTTCTCTTTTCTTCTTATGTTTCCCTCTTTTCCTAGTTTCCTAAATATTTTAGATTTCCCTCTTTCTCCTTTTCATTCAGGACTCAAATTGGCAGGTGTAGAAATTAACCCCCTTTTTCCTTTTTCCCTTTTTAGTTAATAATTTTAAATTATCATAAATAATAAAACAATTATTTCCCTTTTTGTTAAATTTTACCCTAACATATTTTTATGAATCATTTAAATTGCTTACCCCCTTATTATTACAAGATTTAACGAAGAGAATAATTATTATTTATGTTATTTTTTTTTTATTTTTCTATTTATTTTTTAAATAGATAGATACAATTTTACCATTAGTATAATTTAGACTTAGACCTTAAATTTTCGTACTGGGCGACATTTTATTAGGAAATTTGTTTTTAAAAATTCTTAACATGTTATTCGTCCTAAGGCCATCTAGGTTCATTCAATTATCATCAACAACGCGACGTGCCCTTTAGGGCGCACTAGGTGCTCCAAGGGTGCCACTCACCTTAATTTGTTTCCCTTGCGTGACGTTTCCTTCAGGACGCACTATGTGCTCCAAGGGTGCCACTCGCCTCTTTCAATTTTTCTTGCACTGTAACGTACCCTTCAAGACGCACCACATGCTCCAATGGTGCCACTCACCTATTTACTGACTTGGTAGACATAAAAAACCCCTAGAGTCAATACTCTGCCAGGAGAACTTGTGGGAGACTAAGGGCCTCTAAGGAATAATGCGCTCACCTTATTACGTGCCCCTTAGAATCATCATGATCGACTATCACAGTCTACCCTCACAGCATCGTGGGTCCTCTTGAACTAGGTAAATGTTAACCTACAGTTCGAGCCACGTTGGGAGTGCTAGTAGACTTTGGAAAGGTTGTTGTCCACACCTATCCCTCAACATCTCTGGTAGTTGTGTGTGACCCCTTTACTCCACATGTGAGTCTGGTCGGCAAGTTATCATCAGCCTGCATCATCAACAAATCATGTCAGAATATATCCATATCATATCATCTAATCAGATGCACTAATATGATAGTAAAACAATAAAACCCCAATGGTACAATCCCCAACTCGATCCAGAATCGAAGGGGTTCCATCGATGCCTCTGCATCCTCAGGGTCCAAAATCCTACACACTCAGTAAAACTGAGTCAATAGCACCTGTCTATGTCAATGCAGTAAAACAACATTTCATCAACCCATAACACCTCATAATCAAAATTAAATGTTTTAATAGAATAATAAGACGGATCACTTGAGAGAAAGTATCTTCAAATAATAAGTTCGCTCAATGCACTAAAGTCGGATGTTACATACACCCCCTCTTGGTCTAAACTTCATCCCAAAGTTTCATAGTATAAGTGCCGAAATAATGTGTATCATAGTATCATAATTCTATCTATCAAACAAAAATGCAAAATGCTGGCGCATATCATATGCATCCTCCTAGGTCGTTGAGTGTGGACTATAGTTGTCCCACTGGACCTTGACCTGATCTACTGCTCGATGTCGTAGCTGTCAAAGGCAATGATCCAAGATGCGGATTGGCTCATCTTTGAGCACCCCCTCGTCCGATACTTATAAGGAAATCATGTCAATAAAATGTGTAGGATCACTAATATAATGTCTCAAAACAGATACATGAAAAACATCCTGCATACACCTCAAAGAATCAGGCAAGGCTAGTCAATAGGCCATGGGCCCCTTTCTCTCCATAATCTTGAAAGGTCCCACGAACCTAGGAGAGAGTTTATCTTCCTTTCCAAACTTGATCGAACTCGTATGCGATTTAACCCATAAGAAGACTCGATCGCCAACCTCATAAATACGGTCAACACAGTGTGCATTGGCATAACTCTTCTGATGATCCTGCACTTCTTTAATCCTTTGTCTTATCGTTTGCATTTGCTCTTCCATTTCTTGGATCACTTTTGGTCCCACCAGGACCCTATCCTCAAGCCGATCCCAACTCAAAGGCGTCTGACATGGTCTCCCGTAAAGAAACTCAAAAAGTTCCATCTTAATGGTGCTTTGGTAACTATTGTTATAAGCGAATTCCACCAGTGGTAAGAATTCTTCCCAACACTTTTGTTGGTCCATCACGTACATGGGCAACATATCCTCCATGGTCTAGTTCATTCATTTGGTTTTCCCGTCAGTCTCTGGGTGATACACAATACTAAAGTTAAGCTGGGTTCCCAAGGCCTCTTGGAAACTCGTCCAAAATCGTCTAGTAAACACCGATCCTCAATCATATATAATCCTCTTAGGCACGCCATGTAGCCTCACAATCTCATTGATGAAGACTCTAGCTATGTCAGATGCCTGATACATTGTACGCATAGGAATAAAGTGAGCACTCTTCGTCAGAGTCTCTACTACTACGAAAATCGAGTCATGTCTACATCCCGTCATTGGCAATCCAAAAATAAAATTCATGAAATAACCTCCAATTTCGATTCTGGAATAGCGTGTGGCTGTAGTAATCTTGTTGGGTGTCTATGTTTAGGCTTTACCTATTGACATTCTAGACATTTGGCCACATAGTTGACTATGTCTGCCTTCAATCCCTTCCAAAAGAATAAGGGTTTAAGGTCCGCCCTCATCTTCGTGACTCCCAGGTGAGCCATGTAGATGGCTCTATGAGCCTCAATTAGGATCAACATCCTCAACTCGTCGTTTAGCAGTACGTAAATCTCATTTTTAAACCTCAATAAATCATCGCTATCAAACGAAAATCCTTCAAATATAGGTACCATCATTGTGTTTTGTCCGATAAAACCCTCGACCTCTTTGTACCAGTCATCATCACGCTGCAAAGTTATAATATTTTCACGTAGATTCGTCTGAAGAGGAAGCACTAGAAAGATGCATGGTCTCCAACTCAATGCATTTTCCACTCGGTTCACTGTTCCTTTTATGTAAGTAATCTCAAAGTCGTACTCGCTAAGCAAGTCCAACCAACGTCGTTGTCACACATAAAGATGTGTTGTAGTCCACAGTGGTCAGCCTTTAGTTTGAATTTTCATCCAACAAGGTAGTGTCTCCAAACCTTCAAGGCATATACGATGGATAACAACTCCAAATCGTGCATCACGTAGTTCTCCTCATGCCTTCTCAGTTTCCTCGAGATATAAGAAATCACTCATCTGTCTTGCATCAAGACTCTGCCTAAGACTTCCTTGGATGCGTCAGTGCATACCAAGAAGTCCGCGTCCATGTCAGGGACCTTTAGTATCAATTTTGATGTCAACAACTCCATGAGCCTCCGAAATGCTTCCGTGCATTTCTCGGTCCAAACAAACTTATTTTTTTTCTTCTATAATTCCATGATCTAATTTGCTCTCTTTGAAAATCCCTCGACGAATCGTCGATATTGTCCTGCTAAACCCATGAAGATATGAACTTTCGGGACATTTGTCGGTGTAGGCCATTCCATAATAGCCTCGACCTTTGCTGGATCCATGATGATGCCTTCGTTGGAGATGACATTCCCTAAGTACTGAATCTTTGATTGATAAAATGAGCATTTGGACAACTTCCCATACAATTTGTTCTCTCGCAGACACTATAGTACTAAGCGCAAGTGCTCATCATGCTCCTTCATTTTCCTAGATTAAATCAAAATATCATCAATGAATACTTGGACGAACTTGTCCAAGTACTCCCAGAACACCTCATTCATCAAACTCATAAATACCCCTTGGGTGTTTGTCAGTCCAAACAGTAAAATAGTAAACTTGTAATGTCCAAACCTTGTCTTAAAGGCAGCTTAGGGATGTCATCTTCCTTAATCCGTAACTGGTGGTACCCTGATTGCAAATCGATCTTTGAAAACACCGTCACACCCTTCATCTGATCGAACAGATCATCAATCCTCAGTAATGGATATTGATTCTTGATCATGGCCTTGGTCAATTGACGATAGTCAATGCAGAGCCTCCATGACCCATCCTTATTTTGTATGAAAATAACAGGCTCACCCCATGGTGACACACTTGGATGTATCAGTCCTAGGTCCAACAATTCCTTTAGTTGCATTCTCAACTCCTGTAACTTTGGGGTCGACATTTGATAAGGCATTCTCCTTATCGGTTTAGTCCCCAGTTTTAGGTCTATGGTAAACTCCAATTCCCTCTCTGGTAGCATTCCAGGTAACTCCTCCGAAAATATGTCCGCAAACTCTCTCACCACCAGAAGGTGTTCTAGACCTTTCGCTACTCCCTTCTCGTTTAACGCAAAGATCGCATAAAGCTTTCACCCCTTGCACATTCTCTTCCAAAGATCCAAGGAAGAGATGAACCTCAGGGAAACTCCATGGTTCCGGCCTACAATCACATGTCTTTGTCCCTCATCATCGACCAAGATCAACCATTTTGTCTTGTGGTTGAGTATCGCCTCATGCGATTCCAACCAGTCCATACCGATCATGACATCATAAGATCCTAAGATCATGACGTATAGGTTGGCCTTGGTGACAAACTCTCCCAAGTTAAGGATACAGCCCGTAACCTTTCCTCCAACCTTTTTTTTATCTCCTGAGTCCATCTCTATGAAGCTAAACTCATCCTGTTCGACTGCCTTTACCTTAATCCTTTTTAGCGTTGCACCAGAAATGAAACTCTCGGTAGCACCGAGATCTATGAAAATACTAAGGGTCTAGTTAGTGATGGTACCTGTCATCTCGAGCACAGTCTACTGATGCTCTGCATGGTGATTATTCACCGCTGCATGAATCTGATGGGCCTTACCCATATCTCCCATGGTAGTGGTTCCAACTGATCTAGATGCTTTAGTCCTCTCCATCGGGCAGTCGCACTAGTAGTGTGGCTCCCCACACGTCCAACACCCCTTCCTCAGTCCAGTAATCCTGGTACCCGAAGTAGAAGATGAATTCTAACAATAAGACAAAACTCAAACTTCTCGACCTTAAGTTTCTGGGTAACTTGGTGCAGAGCATATCGAAGTAGCTCCAAAACGGGCCTCGTACTCGAGCACCATGCGGCTACCTCATCTCAAGGCGTCGAACTCGTTGAGCTAATGCTCAACAAATTCCTTAGAAACATACCTCTCCTGGAACCGTCCCTCGAACAGTTCCCATGACACGTCACCGACGACCATGTTCAAAAGGGGCTGGAGCCTCTCCCACCATAAAAGAGTGCTCCCCTTCAGTCGAAAGACCACCATGTGGACCTTCATGCTGGAGGTCATAAATGTGAAGTGTGAAGAACACGCCTTGCTCTACAACTATGATTCGATGACACCACCATCTGTGACACTCGTAGATGTTATAACTCATCTCTCTCGAGATCTTGGAGGATGCTATCGGTACTAGCTATTGTTCATTGTGGACCGTCAGGGGTGCCCTCTAAATGTGATCTTCATGAGGACACGTTAAGGTTTTTACTTAATGCAAGGGTTAATACTCACGGGTTTACTACAGTGGAAAGCCTAGCGATCCACAGTTGCAGGGTTGAACCTGCTCTGATACCATATGTAATGACTCCATCATTACGAAAACAAGCGAAGAAGTTTTTTTTTTGGTTTTCATTTTTTTTTTCAAGAGTTAAGAGGCAAGAAGGCAATGAAAAAAATAATTTAGGGTAAAATCATGAAGATGGGTAACACTTTTTCTTGTTTTATGAAAAAAAAAATTGTATTTTCACAAGTTCTTCAACTTCCGGCATACAAAAGTATTTTTTCTATTTAGAATTTCACTTTACAGTAAAAACAAAACTTGTGAAGAATTTTATTACCTTTCCAATGACTATTTTTCAATTTTTTTTTATCAAGATTTGATATGTCAATTTGACAATTGTTTAACATTATGTTCCTTAAACATGAAAGGAATGATAATAAGTTATTGTTTTCTACAACAATGTATCTATTATTAAACTTATGTTTTTAAGAAATGAAATATACTACAACAATCTACAAAGACTCTATTTTATTATGACTATAATTTTGAATCTAATAGATGAATATTATAATTTCTAGAATGTTTTGAAGTTGACCAAGATGAAAACGTTGTAGATTCTAAACACATGTTTTTCTACACCTTGTATCTATCTTAATTTTTACTTAAATGTAAAATCTAAAAATACCCTTTTGAAGAGAACAACTTAAGGATTATGAATATAAATTTTCCATAATTTTCCACGTTGTATTTTTAGAGATATGGATTTTTCATTTCACAGAATTATAATCTCACCTAAAAATATTATGCAGTGATTATTTTATAAAATTAAATGAAATTAGATAAAAAAAAATGAAAATGAAAACAAGTTATACCTAATGAAAGTAGATTCAATTTTAAAAATGTTGGTATCAATTTTGAAACTAAATTCTGAGTATTTGTAGGAGTTCGCTACCTCCAAAGATGAAGTAAGATGGAGAGAATTTGCAGTTTCCTGCAAATAGTCCCATTTTCAGGTTTTCGGCCGAAATATTCTTTCGACCAAAACCTAGTTTTTAACGGAATCTGTTAAAAATAAATGTTTCAGCTGAAATATGCTTACCATAGGAAAATAATTCATCTGAAAATCATTGTACATGAATTTCGAGGGTGATGTTAAATTTGACGTGCAAATTTTCGGTCGAAAAAATTCCTAACAACATTTTTTCGGCCGAAAAATTGCCGCTAGAAATTTTGGAGATCTGATTGTCACGAAAGTGTTACCTAGCTTCATGATTTTACCCTTTAATCAAACCACTGAAGAAAAATGCTAGCACACAGTCTAGGCAACAAGTTACTATGACACCACACACCGGATCAAGACAATTGGCAAACATGCGCAAAATAACAAGGAGGATGACTACCCTTCCGAAGCAAACACGACCACGCCTACAAGATAAGGGACAACACCCCCATCTTGACATCACAGCCTAGATGAACAAATACTAGAACCTCAAGGTGCGCAGACCTAATGCCTGAAGCCGTTCGGCCCTTGTGCCAAGAGCAACTTTCATGTTCATCAGCGCTCACACAAAAGAACCTACTCTTGCGAAGATCTCATTCGCCGCTATCCCCCAAGGCATGCCATGATCCCCTCATCAAGAATCATGTCATTCCTCGGGTGATAGATGCATCGATAACCTTGGCGGAAAACAAAAGGGACCAAGACTCAAGAAAACTCCGATGAGCTAGGAACCGAATACTGACTAGGAGACTATACCTACACCACACAAAGGTTGACGAGACAGAAGAGGATGAAGACAAGGGGTGACACCAGCCCACAGGACATCGTCCTCGCCCCCACCAATCACCCAATCTAACTGGTCTATGATTACATTCAATTTTAACAAGGGTTCCATTCTAACGGTGCACATCAAGTTACAATTAGACAATAATGCGTCCGCTAAATAAATGTTAATACAATTAATTTTGCAAATCTAAGTGGTCAATACTAAAACCATAACTATAAATTCCCTATATCCTTAATTAAAATTCAATCCAGCGAGTCTAAAATTTGCAATCCATTCCTTACTTACCAATCAATTTTAATCTTTAACACAACCTAATCGGTCAATTCTATGTTAATCCAAATTCTCCCCCCAACTAGACATTAACTTAAATAACAACATTTACAATCTTAAAGTAGAATTCTATCATTATAACACTTATGAAAAATTAAATCTCATCATGTAGTCTAGCTATATTTACCGAACTAACAATACTATATGTCTAATAATATTAGAAAGAAACTACTAACTATTAGCAGGGCTGGAGCAATTTATCGAGGAAATTAACATAGAGGTTCCTTAACAATTAATATAGAAATAACAAGGAAATTACATGACCATTAACACGACAATTAAAACCGCACTAACAAGGTAGTTTACATGACTATTGTTATAACAATTAATACAACAATAGCAAGGCATTTAAGGTGTTAGTTAACATTTAACTCATTGTGTCATTTAATCCAAAGAATGAATCTGTTGGCCATTTACATTGTTGTAGCAATTGTTCTGGCAATTAATATGACCATTACATAACAATGAATCTAGCAATAACATGGCATTTAACTCACGGTTATCCATTTTATTTGCTGGCAAAAATCAAGGCATTTAATGCGACCATTACATAGAAATGAATCTAGCAATAGTAAGGAATTTAACTAACTGTTACCCATTTAATTCACTATGGAAAAATTAGCAAAAACCTAGTGCCCACATGGTGGCCAATCATGCGCAGTCAACAACAACTCAACAATGAAAGAAAAACATATCCAATCAACATCAACACAGTCCATCACTCAAGGGAAAACACAATCACAATTTGAAGAAGAAATCGTGGTCATTACTACAGGTCAGTTATGAATTGAATAGCAAAAAAGGGGTGGGCGATTTCAACATGCACATGTACAGTCAATTTTTATTTACCAAAACCGTGGTCATTCCGGCAAGTGAATTTAATATTTAAAAGGATAAATTTGTGGGTGATTCCTACAACAACTCAATCCATCGTTGGAAAGAAAAAATGTGGGCATTTAAAACGACAATCTTAGTCTCATTTGAAAGAAAAAACGTGGGTATTTAAAACAACAAACTCAGTATCATTTGAAAGCAAAAGCATGGGCATTTAAAACAGTAAACTCAGTCTCATCTGAAAGAAAAAAACGTGGGCAATTAAAAAAACAATCTTGGTTTCACTTGAAGGCAAAACATAGGCAGTTAAAACATAAAACTCAATCTCATTTGAAAGCAAAAAAGTGGGCATTTAAAACAGTAAACTCAGTCTCATCTGAAAGAAAAAACGTGGGCAATTAAAACAACAATCTCAGTCTCATTTGAAGGCAAAACGTGGGCATTTAAAAAAACAAACTCAGTCTCATTTGAAAGCAAAAACGTGGGCAATTTTAAATGACAATCTCTGACTCATTTGAAAGAAAAATGTGGGCATTTAAAACAACAATCTCTAACAACATTTAAAAGAAAAAACGTTTTTCTATTTCCAGGATACCGATACCAAATGCAGACATGAATCAATTCATTCTTCCATTGCCTGAATACCAATACAAAATGCAGGCATGAATCAATTTGTTTTTCCATTGCCAGAATACAAATACAAAATGCATACATGAATCAATTCGTTTTTCCATTGCCAAAATACCAATACAAAATGCAGACATGAATCAATTCATATTTCCATTGCCTAAATACAAATACAAAATGCATACGTGAATCAATTCATTTTTCCATTGCCAGAATACCAATACAAAATGCAGACATGAATCAATTCATTTTTCTATTTCCATAATACAAATACAAAATTCAGACATGACTCAATTCGTTTTTCCATTGCCAGAATACCAATACAAAATGAAGACATGAATCAATTCATTTTTCCATTTCCAGAATACAAATACAAAATGCAGACATGAATCAATTATTTTTTCCATTGCCAAAATACCAATACAAATTGCAGGCAACAGTAAAAGAACTTAAATGATCCAATCATCCAAGGACAACAATGGAGGTAGATGGCTGATAGGTTCATCCTTTTCTCATCATCTGCACACAGAAAGGTAGTCTGCTGAGATCCATAGGTCTATTAACACAGAAGCGACGACTGTAGATCAGGCTCCTAGCCGACTGACTAGGCGAGGACTGATGAGCTAGGGGCGATATGCAAAACCACCACAATGGTCACAATCAGACACCACAAGGAGGTCAAGTCATGTGGGGAAACGAAGGCCATGGGAATCAATCAATCATCGGGCTAGGCTATGAAATAAATTCATTCATCAATCTAGACAATCAGTTTAATTACTCCATTAAACATGCAGATCCAAGCATAAATCCTGCAACAATCTACCATACAAAAATGAAGACAGCGTATCGTTGCCTAATCCTCCTCTCTGAGTAACGTCCGGTGCACTCCGTGCAACTCCCTCTTGTCGACCAATGAGACTTCACCAGTACCTCCCAACCAATGCTAGGGGTACTCTTCTTCCCCCTTATCCCCTCGAGCCACAAAGGGGCCACACACACTATCCATATATTCATCTATCTCCCAGCTCGCCTCCCAAGGCCGAGCTACCACTCCTCACTGAGCTGGATATCCCAACTCCCACAAGCTAAGTCAGTCAAGTAGATATTTTTGCAGCATAATGTTACGCAAACAGAAGAGATCCTTCATTCTTCTCCTCCCTTAATTATATAGAGTTTCAAAGTCCCTTACTTTCCTAAAATCTCATTTAATTAAGTTTTTAAAAATTAAATCCTAAAAGTTCCTCCTCGTAGAAGTGTCACCCATCCCCTCATTCCTCCACAAATTAATTTCTTTAATTAATTATTTTCCCTTATTTCCCTCACCCACCCAGAGTCACTCCTAGAATTGCTCTTAGGTGTCCCCAAATTCTATTACAGGTTTTAATGACTTTCCCCATTATCAATTTGTTAGTTTTGTTTTAAATTAGAAAGTTCTTAATGGTAGATACCTTACTAAGTTTGATTTTCTGTTTTTTCCCTTGGGTTTCCCTTTTCTTCTTATGTTTCCCTCTTTTCCTAATTTCCTAAATATTTTAGATTTCCCTCTTTCGCCTTTTCATTTAGGACTCAAATTCCCAGGTGTAAAAATTAACCCCCTTTTCCTTTTTCCCTTTTTAGTTAATAATTTTAAATTATCATAATTAATAAAACAATTATTTCCCTTTTTTTTAAATTTTACCCTAACATATTTTTATGAGTCATTTAAATTGCTTACCCCCTTATTATTACAATATTTAACGAAGAGTATAATTATTATTTATGTTGTTTTTTTTTTTTTTTTATAAATAGATAGATAAAATTTTACCACTACCATAATTTAGACTTAGATCTTAAATTTTCATACTGGACGACATTTTATTAGGGAATTTGTTTTTAAAAATTCTTAACATGTTATTCGTCCTAAGGCCATATAGGTTCATTCATTTATCATCAACAGAGTGACATGCCCTTCAGGACGCACTAGATGCTCCAAGGGTGCCACTCACCTTAATTTGTTTCCCTTGCGCGACGTGCCCTTCAGGATGCACTACGTGCTCTGAGGGTGCCACTCGCCTCTTTCCATTTTTCTTGTGTGACGTGCCCTTCCGGATGCACCACGTACTCCAAGGGTTCCACTCACCTCTTGACTGACTTGGTAGACATAAAAAACCCCTGGAGTTAATACTCTGCTAGGTGAACTTGTGGGAGACTAAGGGCCTCTAAGGAATAAGGCCCTTGCCTTATTGCGCGACCCTTAGAATCACCGTGAGTGACTGTCTCAGTCTTCCCTCATAGCATCATGGGTCCTATCGAACTAGGTAAATGTTAACCTACAGTTCAGGCCACGACGAGAGTGCTAGTAGGCTATGGCAGGGCTACTGTCCACACCTCTCCCTCAACATCTATGGTAGTCGTGCGTGACCCCTTTACTACACATGTGAATCTGGTTGGCAAGCTATCGTCAGCCTGCATCATCAATGAATCGTGTCAAAATATATCCATATCATATCATCTAATCAGATGCACTAATATCACAATAAAACAATCAAACCCCAATGGTACACTGCTCGAATCGATCTGGAGTCCAAGGAGTTCCATAGATGCCTCTGCATCCTCGAGGTCCAAAATCCTAGACACTCAGTAAAATCGAGTCAATAGCACTTGTCTATGTCAATGCAGTAAAACAACATGTCATCAACCCATAATGCCTCATAATTAAAATAAAATGTTTTAATAGCATAATAATCCAGATCACTTGCGAGCAAGTCTCCTCAAAGAATAAGTTCGCTCAGTGCACTAGAGCGAGATGTCACACATACAAGAATTACTATAGAGGTGATAGTTATTGTCATTAGTACATGCGCGAGACTTCTATGTGCTAGCTACACATGCATTTCTTACACATGTACACTAGTATGTATGAGTTTTCTTGGGATTACTTACTAATAATGTTGTTTATTGGATAGGAATGGGTGAACCATGTGCCATTTCCATTGTATTATAAATTACTTTAACTTCGAGACGAAGATTCCTGAAGGGTGGGTGTATGTAACAAACCTAATGAATTAATTAAGTATTATGATTAAATATTTGTTTAATAAATATTAGTTCAATAAATTATTAATTTTGATTTTTTTAAGACTTATTTTATAATATAAATGTATTGGTAG
>ML780197.1:8216-51456 GCA_009831015.1 Picea engelmannii | reverse complement strand
CCCCCCCCCCCCATCTAAAATACACTTACCGTTGATAACCCCCTCTGAAATCTGCCTAACATGTCCCGATACCACTCACCTTTCTCGCCTACTCTTCTCCTCTCCCTACACGACACCTGTCCCCTCACCTTCTACCAATTATATTTTCACATTCTGCAACTTTTGGCCACTTTTTACCGGTTATATGTGCTGCGAAATTTTTTCACAATATTTGGCCATAATTCCTTATTTCATGTGTTGCAAAATGAACGAGTGGGAAATTTTTAAATTTCTTGTATCGTCAAAGTTGACCACCTCTGATTTAGATGGGATTCATTGTTGAAATCTAGGGACACGTGTTAAAGGGGTTAAACCTATCATTCATAATTCATCCATCACGTTTGAATGAGTGGGGCGTTGAATTTTGGTCATCTTATCATATCATCATTGTCAAATCAAGTGTTAACTAGATTATATGATCTGCATGTATTTAGTATCATTTTATCTATGAGGCATGTATTGGTGATTATCATATCGATCCTTGGTAATTTCACAAATCACCCTAATTTTGTTGTGAATTCTCAACATTTGATCTTGTTTGGCATTGTAGACCGTGTTTTGATTCTCTTTTGTTCATCATGGATTTCTCAAACAAGCACAAAGGAGGAAAACTACATCACAGAGAGGACATATGGCCTTAAGTTATTGTTGAATACCTAGAATTTTAGATTCCTTTCAAGTGTGTCAGATGGTTCGAATATATACACAAGATTATGAATGGCTATCATTCAGGTGTGGCTCTTTCATCTACTCAATATTTTAATGGCACGATTGTTAGAGTAGGAGACTTGAATTTTTAAGTTACAGAGTGACCTATAGCTGATGTGTGTGGTCCTCCTCTAGATGGGTAGCATAGGTTCAAGAACCAGTTCATTGTTGGAGATTGTAACCAGTTTTCTAAAGATGAATACCAACATCCTCCTTAGAGACATGGGATTCACCCGTACATGTTAAATCCTGAATGTTCAAATTACAGGTTGTTGATTCAATGACATCTTACAGGAGATGGGCAATATTCTAGGTTTTACCTATACCATCTAAGATTTTTATTGCACCTGATTGGAAAACATATGAATGCCCCTTATTATTTTTTAAGGAGTCTATCTAAAATGGAAAACAAAATAAAAACCAATTCAGATAAATTGAATCCATTATGAGATAGCTTGTACCATCAGGGTTTGATCAAGTTGTTTATTCTTCATGAGTTAAAGAGAACTAATAGTACTTGGGAACATTTTCTATTCCGAGGAGGATTTGAAACGACACCTTCGGTTAAGCAGCAGAATAAAACTAGAAAATGAATAGGATTTTAAAGAAGGTAGAGAATTTATTAGCCACAAATAAAATGTCCCAAGCATAAGGCTCACATGATCAAACATCATATCTAAATAAATTAGACAATGAACAACAAGATGGGACTTATACTCTAAATGCTTCAATTTCAAAAAGGTAGTTTAATAATTTGAAGGAACTTCCAGAACCTATTACTCCCTCAAGATCAGTGTGTACTCACTCCAGTAAACAAAAGCAAGAAGAAATATTGAAGAGTGTTCAAACTACGCAAACACAACCTTATATTCTTTCTAAGAAAATAAAGTGACTAGAATAAAAGGCAAGAAACATTATGTATAGGAAAAAGAAGAGGTCACTCCTACAATTCTTATTACTGCAGAAACATAGACATTTTATCCAACACCTGAATTAAACCCTAATGATGAGGGGGCTTATAAGAAAACCATAGAATCAATATCGAAGATGGATGAAGATGAAGAAATGTCTAGGATAACAAAAAACAAGAAAATAGGTGAAATAAAGGAACAAAGGATAGGTTATTAGATGAGACCACGAACTAGGCCAACTAACAAGTTAAGACTTAAGCATAAACTGATTTTAAATCGATCACTGAAGGATTATATTATTAATATTATAGATTCATCCCCAGAAAATCATGTGGCATCTAATAAGCACAAGAAGGTCTCAAAGGAGGATAAAATACAAGAGCCAAAGCCTACAGGAAAAGACCCTGAAGAATTTCAAGAGCTTGAGATTGATATTATTAGCAAAAGAATGAAGTTAAAACCTAGAAGACTTGTGAAGGTGCCTATAGATATTGGTGTTTACCCAGGATCAATGTCATATATGTTTTCTCAAGAGCCTCAATTTCTTCAACAAGCAAAGAGTAATATTGAAAGTACAGTGATGCACAAAGGGAAGCAGGTTTTGGATTTTCCTTATTTAGACATTGAGAGTTCAAACTCAGAGACTACTCCAACAATTTCATCCCAACAATTAATTAAGAAGCCAATGTTCTCAACTCCTGTTACAAAGTTGGACATTCTCATGAAGGAAGCACTCAAGGACTTGAATATGTGAGCGAGGCACATATTTTGCAACTTTTGTAATTTTACATATCATGTTTTGAAACTGAATCAAATGAAGACATGTTGATTTGTTTTAAGTTTTAAATATTTTGTAATAAGTTTGTAATTAGTGAATTTTACCCTTTTAGTGGTAAAAATCAAAGATATTATTATAAAATGAGTCCATATCGTATGATTTCTATATTAGATCAAATCCCTATTTTGATGGATCATTAATTAGTTATTTTCCATAAATATCTAGAGACAGTTAAAGATGAGATTCGATCCCCTATTTTGTTGGATATGAACCTATAATGTAATGAGATATTATAAAAGATAGAATGGAACAATACATAGGGGTTGGCACCTTTTTGAAGGATGAGACTAATATTGTAGAACAACTCATAGAGCCTCCTTTTTTCAAACTTCAGTAATACAGTTGCGTCATTTACAGGATTCTCATGTCATTTATGTATGTGAACTACAACTACCTTCATTTATGTTTTTCTTTCTCTGTTATCATTTTATGTGTTTCTAATCTGAATTATTGAATATAAATTGAAGAAAATAATTTGTTTTGATGTACACTCTGATTCTGGATTTGGATAATTTCAACGCTTTCTACTTGATGTTTAGTTCCAAAATTCTTAATTTCTCTGGTATAATCTGATCCCCTCACCTTTTCTTTCAAATGACTCGTCAACCTTAAGAATACAACATAGGTGCATATCCTTCCTTGTAAGGTTTCCTGTAGAACCTTCCTTGATTAAACACAGACTCTTTGAATCCATTTGCCAATGACCTTCCCTTGTTGTTCCAACCAAACAATTAAAAAAAACAAACCTCAAACTAGCATAACTAGCATAAAATTCCCAACAAACAAAGCTATATCTTATAGAGAGATCCCTCCTTGAGTCTAGGAGGGATAGATCCTAGAATCCAAATTGGTTTTGTGGTTACCTCTGTCAACCTCTTCGTTAGCCTGATAAATTATAGAGTGCTAACAAGTCTAGATAAGTATGCCACTGAATTGTTAAAGAAATTTGGCATGGAAGATTGTAAACCCTCTCTTACTCCCATGGAGCAAAAATTGAAACTTTCAAAATTTCAAGGGGGTGAATTGGTAAATGGTACAAAGTACAAGAAATTGGTTGGAAGTCTCATTTATTTGACAAATACTTGAACAAGATTTTCATATTCAGTCAGTATAATTTCAAGGTTTATGCAGGAACCAAGGGAAAGTCACTGGAATTCAACAAAAAGGGTACTAAGATACATTCAAGGTACATAATACTTTGGTCTTCTCTACAAAAAGAAAAATAATTGTACGCTTGTTGGATATTCAAATGTTGATTTTGTAGGTGGCATTGATGATAGAAAATCCACTTCATGTTATTTAATGAATATGGGTTCAACAACGATATCTTAGAATTGTAAAAAGAAGACAACAATTGCAAATTCTTCAGCAGAGGCAGAGTACATATTAGCTTGGGAAGCAACATCTGAGATTGTATGGCTACACAAAATTTTATAGGATCTTGGTGAATCTCATAAATCACCAACTACCTTATTGATCGACAATCAGTCAACAATAAATATGTCCAAGAATCCAGTTTTTCATTCAAAGACTAAACATGTCGACACCAAGTACCACTTCATCAGATCCGTCATGATCAAAGACATCATCAAGCCTTAGTTTTATCCATCTGAAGATCAAACTTCAAATATATTTACCAAACCTCTTTGTAGAAGAAAGTTCACTATGTTCAGAGATGAACTTGGTATTTGTAAAAAAGAACTTTTGGATTAAAGGGGGGATTGTTAGCCTCGTAATCCTAAAGTTCTATAGTCTAAGTATTTTCTAGTATAATTTTTTTTAGAAATTAGTTTATTCTAGTTTGTTACGATAAGGACACCTAACTTCTATGTAAAGGACACCTATGATACTCATGTGATTATGTGATTGGTTGTTCTCCTAGTTTTTTGTTTAGAATTAAGGTATATAAATTAGCTCATTCTTCAAGTGATGTTAACAAGTAGATTACGATTTCTCACTTCAGACTGTAATCATTTTTTCCTTATTAATAAAATTATGTGTCTCTGGACACTTTTTCAACAAAATTCTTCATCAAAAGGGTGAATATCATAGTTTATCAAAACCATAGGATCAAAATGTTGATTTAGTGGAAAAGGTGGATGGCCACCAACATCCACCTAGATCGTTCCTCCCCTTTTAGGATGTAATGGCCCCCATTGCGTCAAGTTTCCTTGGGAGATCAGGAAACTTCTGCTAAAACTGAGCCTTGGTGAGTTGCTTTCCTTGTTGAAGTTTATGTCCTTCTTGTATTTTTTCTATGCAAGGATTTCATGAACTTGTTGGAGGTTTTGTATCCATTCAAAAAATATGGTTGCATGATCTTCCTTGGTCTGAGTGTGGGATGAATATATTGGGGAAGATGCAGTAAGAAGATTTATATCAATGGGGGCTACTGGTGGGAACCCATAGCACACCTAAAAAGGGTCGTGGCTAATAAATCTATGTTGGACATATGGAATAATCTCATTTTGTTTGTATTCCTCTACACTATTGTCGGCCTACTTTTACTGGATAGAAAATTATTGGGTTGAGGATATAATGGTTAGAGTGTCCTTCTGTTCACCTGATGACCAGATCATGAATGGGATAAACTTTGTGGTATGAGAGATTACTTTGTGGCATTGTTTTATGAGATAGTAGTTGGAATTACCTTTGGTACCCTATAAATTTGACCTCCTAGAGTAAGAATGGCACTACGGGGATGAAACTCATAGATAGTGTGACATTTCTACATATATGGTTGTCCTAAAAGAACATCATTTATTTCAACTGGGAAAACATCACACAATACCTCATCCTTGAAGAGCTTGATGCCATAGGACAGGTGGCACTGTTGGCTGACATGGATGTCTCGTCCTCGACTCAAACATTCGATGGTGTATGGTTGGGGGTGTGGCATCGTTGGAATATTCAATACCTTGAAAACCTCGACTGAGATCAGGTTCTTCTGAATCTCGTTGTCAACAATGAAATGCATTGGTTTCCCCTTTACCCATATCTGTGAGTGGAGGAGGTTCTCCCCTCCTCAATCTCCTATGGTTCTTTTGGTTGTACTTTTATGGGTGTGATGGTAGCGGTGGGTTTTATTTTGATGATTAATTTCCCTTTATTGTGTTCTGAATCAAACTCTGAGTCAGGTTTTGATTATTTTTCTTTGAGATCAGCCACCAATGATTATTTCAAGAAACATTCATCAGTGTCATGTAGGGGGATTTTGTGGAACTCACACCACTTTTCAGTGTCTTTATTGAACTTCTCATTAACCTTCTTTTCCTATGCCTTGGACTATCTCTCTTGAGGTTGGCCTTCCTTGATTATATGTCCTTCAATATCTGAGTTAGGGTTTCCTTTTCCATACTTCATTTGTGTCATATTTTCAAACCCACACTCCCTCTTACTTTTCTTCTTGAATTTTTCCTTGAATTTTGACCACATATTGATAAGAATCTCCCAGTGAGGAGATGTCTAAGAAATCCATCTATGTTTGTATGTACCTATGCATACCACATCAATACTTTAATATTATGTGTCACTTGGAGTATTGTATACCCATCTTTGAGCCAAAGGTATACATATTTTAGTGTACTACGACACCACCTGATCTTTTTTCTGACATAGAGTTGTCCATCTCATGTACTGGTCATCATAGTTTCTGATAGGGTAGAAATCATCCTTTAGGTAATATACAAAGGCCTTCCAAGTGGGTTCTCTCATGAATGGTTTAGATTCACACATGGGGTACCTCTCCCAGTAACCTTCCCACCAAGCTATGACATGGGGAAGCGATTTAAGGAGAGGGAAGGTGATATTTTCACTATCAAAAATGTTTTGGAAAAAATAATAAGCTTCTAATAGATTCAACCATTTTTCTAGAGCATATGCATCTATATAGCCTTCAAATAAGAGGATATAAAAGTTAACTTGTACCTTGAAGGGTGTCTCACCTCTGAAATGGATACCTGTCAAAGATGCCTCAATTGCCACCATCAGTAATCTTTGAAGGATTTGAGAGAAGTTTTCCATCATCTCATTCTTCTATTGCATGAGGGATTCCTTGAGTAACTTCTTGAAAGGAACTCCTGCTATGTCATCTCTCTTTTCTTTTGCAATGGGAGGTTGCTTGGGATAAAGAGAGAGGTTTACCTCAATAGAAACTAGCTCGAGAACCAACTCTCTATAGCCTGACCTTGTCGCAGACCTTCTCTACGAAATTACAAGGAGAACACTACTCTGATACCACTCATCCAGATTATGCTTAGAATGAAACGAGACAAAAAAAAAATATAGAAGAGAAGATATAAATATAGTGAAACCCAACTTATGTTATTGAATAAGAGAGAAAAACATTGTAGAACAAAAACTGGTAGAATGGGGTAGCTTATCTCTGAAAAGAAAGATATGTTGGCTAGACTTCATTTAGAAGAATATTTACATCACACTCCATTGCGTGCTTAAATGGAATTCTTGACCTCAATTATATATGAGAGAGTGAGAGGAGAACAATTCCCATGATGCATGTGGGATACATTGGACTAAGTTTATAAAATATCATAGGCATGTAAAACACTAGGAATTCCTGGGTAGTCACCCATTCCAGTACTACTCTAGCTTGAGCACGCTTAATTTCAATGTTCTAATGGGATCTAGTGCATTAACGCTATGTTGTAAGCATGTACATAAAACCACTAGGAAATCGTTACATGATGTATGTAATTAAAAAATTAAGATGGAATTACATTCCATTTCCCATCAAAAGGGTGAATATCATAGTTTATCAAAACCATATCCTCAAAATGTTGATTTATTAGAAAAGGTGGATGACCACCAAGATCCACCTGGATCAACTTTACTTATATTGCCTAGACAATTGGATATACATCCACTTTACTACTTTTGAACAAAAAGTCCCCAGATTGATGCTCTTGGGGTTCTCCCTAGTACCTAAATTGAGTAACTTGTGGCTCAAGAAGAATGTAACAACTTTCTCGATCCTGTAATGGTTGAAAAAATGTAACAAATTTCTCTTAAAGAATTTGTCCATTGCAAATGTCAAAATGGGAACCAAATAAAATGCATTAAAGGTATATGTGTAATACAATCCTACAATGGATAAAAAGAATGTAACAATTTTCTATTTTGTTATTGACATTGTGTCAAACAAGACATATTATGTTTAAGGCCGAAAATTTCATACCATAAACCCAATACAAAAATTGTCTTTCCAAGTTTCATGGTAATTTATGTTGTGGATAATGAACCCTTTTTGGTGCCTATATATAGCTTGGCCAAATTATGAACCCATTGTGGTCATTATATAGTTTCCGTACATAAATTTTATCTTGCATATTCAAACAAGAGTGTGTGTACGCTCCCGTGTGGCTATAACATAATTGTTTTTTATTAAATGTCACAATTTAAAAACATAATTTATATCATTTATTTATTTATTTATATTAATCTAATCATTTATATTTATTGTATAAAAAATGGTTAATTTAATGGCCATTAAGTTAAAATACAACATACAATACACCATAAGATAGTATTTCTTGTAATATAAGATTAAGGTTAAATGCTACTAGAAAATACATGAAATCTATAGAGGTAAGATTTATATTGGATTTCTTGCATAATCTAAATTAAAATAAACTTTTTAGATACAAGAGTAAGACATAAAATTTCATTTTAACTATTGAGTTATGAGTTACATTATATTTTATTACCTTTAAAAAAAAATTATTATGTCAAATCTATAGCATTAATAAGTTAAATTTAAAAAATATATTAAAATTCTATAACACTAATTATTATACTAAAATTTTATAAAGGTTGAGTGATCTTAAGGTTAAAAACATGTGGTTTCTCGTAAGAGGTCACAATTTCGAATCCACAGGGGGGTAGGGATATGTATACCTCCATAGATTTTAGCGTTAAATCACTGCGTAGAGAAGGTCCCTTGTCCCATAAATAATGGCTTATCCTTGACCTTAAAATCTATAATAAGGTAAACCAAGTTGGTATAAGGGCTCACACACAACAAGAAAATTGCGTTAAGGGTGACCAAAAACTTTATAATAAAGTAAACCAAGTTGGGAAAACGGCCCACAAACAACAAGAAATTTGCAATAAAGGGGTCCCTTCTCCTGCAAACAAGTGGGTCTAATAAACCAATCCATAAGACAATATTCAATCCCTAGTTGGGAGGACCCACAAATGACATGAAGTTGCAATAAGGGGGGTCCCTTGTCCAACAAATAAGGGTCTTTGTGTAACATACCCAGCCACACACAGGTCGGGGGTGCTCTACCTATAAGCCCACCCTCAAAGTTCTTTCTCATGCTGATACCCTCTTTATATATTAAGGATGCATAAGATAACAAATTTAACGACATGAACAACAATATCCAGCAAGCATGCATAATCTAAAGATCATATTAAACGATAATCAAATATAAACAACAGAAATACATTCATGTACATGTAAATGATAATTAAATTACACAACAGAATACATTCATACACATATAATAATATCATGACAGAGAGAACTTATATTTATGAAACATGACACTACTGGATACAGACCAAGGAAGTTCCACCCAACCATAGACACCACTGCTTCAAATCTCAACAACAGTCTCACCCTCGATCCTGGGCTATCAATCCACAAGGATGGTTCCAAATTATAATTAGGTTCCCAAACCAGTTAGCTCTCAATCTCTCATAGGTTTCCCGACACTCACAACAATCCAAGTACCCAACTCTCTTCTACCCAACCTGTACTGCCCCAAGAGATCAAACCTCGACCCTTATTTTCCAAGTAGTCCCTCAGGCAGTCCTTCTCCTTTATTTTTAGGGCCTCCAACACAATTGGTCCAAAATATCAATGTTGGGACTCTTAGGACTCACAGTTGTGAGCAAAATAGGGCACACGCAATTGCATTTGAGACATGCAGGCCCCAAGTCATGGCCGGATCACACCAGTCATCACTACAACCAACTGTCTCGTGGCTAATTCTTCAACAGCTTTGTTTCCATTGCCAATCCAAGATGGAGGTGAGGATGGGTTGATGAATGGGTCAAGGGGTGAATGAGAGTGCGTGAGGGAAAAATGAGTGAGTGAACAGCTAATGAATGAACAAGTCATCAGTCGAACCCCCCCATCAGACCAGAGGTGGGTTTAAGTAACCTCATGGGGAAGCAAGAACCTCTTGGCCTTCCCCGAGAAGCTCACATAACCGATCCCCTCCCATAGACAAAAAGGGTAATAAAAAAATAGGAAATAAACACTTAGTCCCTCAAGCTCCCTCTCTTGTGGAATCATAGCCCCATATAACTCTATTCCTTGTATGTCTAGTAGCTAACAATGTTTTTATTATTAATAATGGTCAAAACATTACATTTTTGGGGCATATTGGCCCTATAATAATTGTTTGGGAACTCATGCCTCTCAGCATGGTAACAATACATTATTTAAAATGGGAGTTCGAAACCTTGGGTGTTACATCCCCTCAAACTTATTTTGGCACTATCCCCAGTGCATATACAAAATAGAGATCAAAATATCAAATGTATTCAAAATGTTGCGGGTACTCTGCCCGCATGGCATATTCATGCTCTCAGGTAGCATCTTCAGGACTGTAGCAGGTCCACTAAACTTTTACCAGTTCTATAACTAGATTCTGGAGCTTTGTTTTTTTTTTTGTCCAATACCCGCATTTGTTGAACTTGAAAGTCTCCCTCTATCTCTACCTGAATCAGATGCCAATCAATAACATGGTTAGGATCATGTGCATATTTATTTAGTAAATATACATGAAATACATTATGCACATTCATGGAAGCAAGCAATGCAAGCATGTATGCAAGTTGACCTATTCTGTCCAATATTTCAAATGGACCACAAAATCTAGCTACCAACTTTGTACAACTACCCAATTTCAAATATCTTTTCTTGGGATTCACTTTCAAAAGTGCATGCTCCCCTACTTTAACTTCTCTAGCTGCCATATTATTGTCTGCATAAACTTTTTGTCTATCCTAAGCTGACTTTAAATTCTTCTTGATCTTAACCACCTGGTCTTCCATGTCCTTGAGCAACTCCAGCCCAAGTACCACTCTGTCTATTGGGTTGTCCCCGCTCACTAGAGTATTGCATTTCCTACCATACAAGGCTTCAAATGGGCTCATTCTCAATGAAGCTTGATACCCATTGTTATATGCAAACTCAACCAAGTGTAAGTAATCTTCCCACTTAGATGGCTTATCCATCATGTACATTCTCAACAAGTCTTCAATTATTTGATTGAATCTCTCTACTTTCCCATCTGTCTAGGGATGATATGTTGTGCTAAAGTTTAGATTTGTGACAAATCCTTTAAACATTTCCCTCCAAAAATTGGAGGTAAACTTTGTATCTCTGTCTGAGACAATCATCCTAGGTATCCCATGCAACCTAGCAATTTCCTTCATGAAACTTTCTGCAATATTATTCATTGTATGCGTTGTCTTCACAGGTACAAAATGATCATCCTTTGTTCATTTGTCCACCACCACCATGATTGAATCATGTTTCTTATTCCTTCTGGGTAATCTTGTGATGAAATCCATGGTGATCACTTCCCATTTCTTGTCTGGAATTGGCAATGGTGCTCCAAACCCGTTGGGTGCCTATGCCCAACCTTCACCTTCTGACATTCCATACATCGAGCGATGTAATCAACAACATCCTTCTTCATTCATGGCCAAAAGAACTGGCTTCTTACTGCTGTAATTGTTTTCTAGTAACCGGGATGTCCTGCATAAGGAACATCATGTGTTTCCTTCAGTACCAAATTTCTCAGTTATCTGGAACTAGGAATATAGATTCTATTCTTATGCATGAGTAATCCATCTTCCTTTACCTCGTACTTCTTTATTTTCTGTTGCACATTTCCTTGTTGTAAGTTTTCCTTTACCTGTAGGTAATGCTTATCTGTAACAAGACCATCTAAAATTCTACTCTTCAAGTCTGACTATGCATACTAATAGTAGTAACATGCATGAGATGAACTCTCCTACTAAGTGCATCGACAACTTTATTCTCCTTTCCCTTGATATGATTTATGTCGAAGTCATATTCACTTAAACATTCTAGCCATCTTGTTTTCCTGGCATTCAAGGTTGACATTTCAAAAATATACATCAGGCCAATGTGGTCTGTCCTTAATTTGAATTTCTTCCCCGTGAGATAATTCCTCCACATCCTCAAGGCATGAACAATGGAAACAAGTTCCAAGTCATGCATGTCATATTTCCTCTCATGCTCCTTAATATTTCTGGACTCATATCCAATGACATGTCCATTTTGTGTGAGGACTCTCGCAAGTCCTTCCTTACAAGCATCTATACATACCACAAAACATTCATTTAGGTCAACAATATTTAACACATGCACACTAGTAAGTAATTCCTTCAACAGATTAAAATTACTTTCACACTTGAATGCCCATTCAAATTTAGTTCCCTTCTTTTGCAAAGAAGTGATGGGATGAGAAATCTTAGAGAACCCTACTATGAACCTTCGGTAGTAGCCAACTAATCCCATAAAATATCAGACGTCAGACACATTTATGGGTGTTTTCCATCCTCTAATGGCTTCGATATTCTTTGGATCTACTGTTATGCCCTGCTCTGAAATAATGTGTCCCAAGTAATGGATCTCCTTTTGATAAAAATAACACTTAATCAGGTTGTCATACAACTGATGTTGTCTCAGTACTTGCAATGCCAATCTTAAGTGATGTTCATGCTCCTCTTCAGACTTCAAATAGATAAGTATGTCATCCAAGAATACTATGAAAAACTTGTCCAAATAATTTATGAATATGCCATTCATTAAGCAAATGAAGACAGTTGGTGCATTGGTCAGTCCAAATGGCACCACTACAAATTCATAATGCCCATACCTGGTCCTAAAGGTTGTCTTATGAATATCTTCTTCCTTGATTCTTACCTGATGGTATCCTTCCCTCAGGTCAATCTTTGAGAATATCTTTGATCCTCTTAGATGATCAAAGAGGTCATCAATTCAGGGTAGTAGATACTTGTTCTTTATAGTGTACTTGTTCAGTTGTTGAACGTCAATACACGGCCTCAAGGTTCCATCCTTCTTTTTGAGAAAAAGTATTGGTGCTCCCCAAGGTGAAACACTTGGACGTATGTACCCTTTCTTCGACAATTATTCCAACTGCATTTGTAATTCTTTTAACTCTGGTGTGCTCATTATGTAAGGTGTTTTCAATATCGGGGTAGATCCTGGCACTAAATCAATTGAGAAATCTATCTCCCTCCTTAGTGGCAATCCGTGTTTTTCTTGGAATACATCTTCAAATTCCTGTAGTACCGTGAAATATTCAAGGATTGGCCCCTTTGTATTATCTATCTCTTCCACATGAGTTGCATACAGTTGACATTCGTTTCTAAAACATCTTTTCAACTATAACACCAAAATCTACCTTCTAGAGATGGGTCTTGGAACTTCTTTCACAGTGCTTTGTTTTCCATTTCCATCAAGACATGTAAATGTCTTGTTATGACAATCTACGAAAACATGGTGCTTTCCCAACCAATCCATCGCAATTAGAACATCATAAGATCCCAATGATATTATATTTATATCAGTACTAGTATTCACGCCATTAAGACTTATGGAACAACCTCTAACCATATAATGGATTCTTATTTTGGTTCCAATGGCTAACTGAACCAAACTTTCTTTTCCAAGTTCACTTTTATCCAAATGTAATCTATCCACTATCTTAGGATCAATGTAACAATGACTTGCTCCTGAATCAATCAAAATATCAACAGGATGATTTATGATCTTACCTTCCACCTCGATTATATTGGATTGGTACTCTGCTTGTCGATCATTTAAATCTGCATAGATTCTTCCCATATATCCGACTATTGTAGCCTCTTGGATGTTGTGCACAGTCTTCACTTTGTCCTTTGTGTGTGGTAAATCCTTGTACATGTGATCTTCCTTTCATCCCCAACATTGGATTGGTGGTCTTCCCCTTTTTCCCAAGGAATCTTCCTTCGTGGAATCCCCCTTAGCATATTGATCTTGATGATTTCTATTAGGCTCATTCCTATTGAAGGGAGTTTTGAATCCTTTCCTCCTCTGATCGGAATTCACATTCTTCTTGTCCTTCCAAGATTTTTGTAGGGATTATCTTCCCTGGCCTTGCTCACATAGGTATTTATCCTTCTTGATGGCCTTAGTTAAGATCTTGGGTTCATCACACTTGATCTTTTTCTTATAAAAGGTTGGAAATCCACTTAGAAATCTCTGTATTTTCACTTTCTCATCACCAATGAACCTGACATACTTTAACAATTCCAAGAACTTATTCTCATATTCTGCCATAGTCATGCTTCCCAGCCTGACTTCAAATAACTTCTGCATTTTCTTGTCATAGAAATGATATGAGAGGTACTCCTTCTGGAAGTACTTCTTGAACTTCTTCCAAGTGATCCTACTTTCATTAACATGCTCCACTTGCTTCAGTTGGTCCCACCATATTGCAACTTTTCCGTGTGAGTGGTAGGCGAAAATCCTGGCTTTTAGGTTGGATGAATAGTTATGTAACTGAAAATATCTCCCGAGACCAAGAAACCATGCTTTGACATCATATTCCCTTTCTCATTCACCCTCAAAGGTAGGTGTCTTTAGCTTCCTCAACTCTCTTTGCAAACAATCTACCTCTCGTTTCCTTCAATGTTGTCTGACAAGAGACACCTCTGGACTTCTTACAGGATCACCCGTTGCATAAAAATGTATTTCAGAGTAAGGAGGTGAGTGGTGTCCATGAGCTCTACTAGCACTTCTGGAAGAACCAACTCTTCCACGAGAATCTCTTCTCTCATGAAACCTTCCTTCTTCCTCTTATCTTGAGTTTGATCCCTTATTCATTTTCCTCTACAATTGTTTTAAGCTCTACAACACTCGATCATTTATTTGACTTTTCTCTCTCATCAGTCTCTCGTTGTATGCTTTGTAGATCTGCACTTCCATCTTCAGGCTTCTTACCATTTTTATCAACGTTTCCTACTCTCCTTTTCCCTTGCATCCATTGGAATCCATCTCTGCATTACCAACTCTGGTATTCTAGCCTTTGGCCTCCCTTTCATGACTGGAGGCTCCGTCGCCTTCTTCCATTTCCTCATTATGCATCCTGAGCCGATGTGCTTAAGCCCCTTAATTCTACAAAATGTGCAACTGACCATTTTGTTAGAATTACGCATATGATAACAAAATTGCCAAACCATACTATAGGTCTCTTTATTTTGTTTATGGAAATCATATCCCCATTCTCCGAAAATAATAGTGTCTTGTTATCTTTGGCTGACACATAGTTTCATCGTATGCAGCCACTTCCTTCAAACCACCTCCCAGGTGACCACGACTAGAAACCGCAACTAAATCCTTCCTTGGCACTTTTTTGTCTCGAGTACAACTGATTCTTCCCTTAGCCCTCCTTTCCTCAACACTCAATCTTCATATGACAAAGGCCATGACCCTGTGCTGAGCTAAATAATCTCTTTTCTAGAGCTTCTAAACTTTGGGAATTTCAGCCAGGAATAGAACAACGGTCCTCATCCTCTTTCACGATCAATGATCGAGATCCACTTTGGGACTCCACACTTAAGAAGTCTAAACTTTTCTCGCTTGCCTCCTCTCATAACTCTTTTACCCAGAGTTCATGATATTTCGATGGGTGTCCTCCCACAGATCAATGATTCTAAATCGCTTCGGTGCTTTGGTCTTTGGAAGTTTCAAATTTCCCTCCTGCACTTTCTCCCTGAGTGCTCTCACCTAAAGTCAACGATCCTTCAACGCGTGTCTTTTGGAATCATCGGTCGATGTATACTCTGGCCTTTGGTCCTTCGAGAGTTTTTGACCCAATGCAACCTGTCACATCTTTCCCTTCTAGAGTGCCCAATCTTCCAGACTACATGATCTGTCGCCACGTGGTGAAATTATGGAAGTGGACAAGTGGCCCAATCATTAGGGTGACATGTGTCATGTTCTGATCAACATTTCAATATTCCAAAAGCTTAAATATTACTGACACGTGGCACACATCCCATTTTATGTGTCCACGTCATCCCAGATGATTTTTGCAAGCCACGTCACTTCAGGGATTCCAGGGTCCAAATCACCTCTAGGTGACGTCATCATGCCCAATCACTTTGGCTCTTCAGGATTCAGGGCTTCCAAAGTTTTCAAACTAGCACACTTCCAATTCTCTCAAACTCTGACCTCCCAAACTGGCGAATCTGTTGCCATGTGTCCTCCTGGATTAGATGACCAAGATTCACTTCGGGTATTCACCTGGAGTTCACGGATCTACTCCACGTGTCCTCCTCAATATGATGGATATGTTTTACTTCAGGGCTCCAGACTTCGGATATCTCAAAGTTCAACCTTTTTCCTTCAAAACTTTTTTATCTGGGGCTCGAGATCTACTGATGCGTATATCCCATGGATTGACGGCTATGATTCCTTTGGGACACCAGACTCCAGAAATCTCAAATTTTGAACTTATCTGGTCCCACTAGATTTTATCCAAAGCCATGGATCTGGTAACGTGTGGCTCTCGACAGAGAAATGGCTAAGATCCTCTTAGATGATCAAACGGTCAAGGTTTTCTTCATCTCTCCGAGCCCCAAGAGTCTCAAAACTCAACTGAAAACCTCTCGAATAGATTCCTCTAAAGTTACTAATTTTTTTCCATGTACAATCTTGGCGATCGATGGTCAGGATATACTTCGTACGATCTGACAGCCGATGTTTACTTCTAGTCTCTGACTCTCTGGGATTCAGGAGTTTCAACTCTCAACTTTTCCTCGCTCATTCTTTCCCAGAGTGCTTTAACCTAGAGCACATGATCAGTTGATGCATCTCCTCTTATGGATCAACGTTCCCCATCTACTTTGGCTATTCGGAGTTTTGATGTTCGATCCCTAATCTGTCACATCATTTCATGCCTTTTAAATTTGCGGGGGCATGCATCGACGGTTTGGAGTAACCCACTTTTTGACCTGCAATTCTCTTGATGTTGACATGTAATCCCTTGATGAAAACATGGTTTGGATTGTGGGACCTCCTTGGGAAATTAACTTCCATGAATCTCGATTCCCTGCAATGCCTACTGGACATTGATCTCTCTCTCCAATGGGATCCAATGATCGCAACCATAGCCCTTGGCTTCTTTTCATCAAACGACCCTTGTTCACCTGTCCTCCAATCCAATGATCCCAGATCTCTCCTGATCCTATAGTGGGGATCACTACCGAGTTCAAAAGGGACGGTCATGGTCCTTCAAACCCTTACAAAGGATCTATGACGTTCCATCTCTTGTGTAGCTTCTACAATGCCATTCCTCCTAAGATTTTCAATTTCACAGTCAGAGTTTGATCTCGACCACGAGGCTCTGATACCAAACTGTAACATACCTAGTGACCCATAGGCCGAGCGTACACTACCTACAAGCCCACCCTCAGACTTATTTCTCATGCTGATACCTTCTTTATATATTAAGGATGCATAAGATAACAAATTTAACGACATGCAAAGAAATATTTAGTAAGCATGCATAATCTAAGAATTATATTAAACAATAATCAAATATACAAAGCGGAAATACAATCATATACATGTAAATGATAGTTAAATTACATAGTGGAATACATTCACACACATATACTAATATCACAATAGAGAGTAGTTATCTTTATAAAATATGACACCAGCTGGCTGCAGACCAAAGACGTTCCACCCAACCGTAGACACCACTGCTCCAAATCTCAACAGTAGTGTCACCCCTAAGCCAGGGCTATGAATCCAAAAGGACGGTTCTAGAGTGTAATTGGGTTCCCAAACCAGTCATCTCTCAAGCTATCATAGGTTTCCCAACACCCACAACAATCCAAGTACCCATCTCTCTTCTACCCATCCTGTACCACCCCAAGAGACCGAAACTCCACCCTTCTCTTCCATGTAGTTTCTTAGGCAATCCTTATCCTTTATTTCCAGGGCCTCCAACACAGTTGGTCCAAAATATCAATGATGGGACTATCAAGACTCACAGTTCTGAGAAAAACAAGGCACAGGCCAATGCATTTCAGACATGTGGGCCCCAGGTCATGGCTGGATCACACTAACGACCACTACAACCAACTATCCCATGGCTAATTCTTCAGCAGTTATGTTTCCTTTTCCAAGCCAAGACGTAGGTGAGTATGTGTCAATGAATGGGTCAGGGGGTGCATGGGAGTGCATGAGGAAAAAATGAGTGAGCGAATGGGAAATCAGCAAACAAGTCATCAGTCGAACCACCCCATCAGACTAGAGGTAGGTTTAAGTAACCTTGTGGGGAAAGAAGAACCTCCAAGCCTTCCCCAAGAAGCTCATGTAACTGATCCCCTCCCTTAGACAAAAAGGGTAATAAAAAAATAGGAAATACTCACTTAGTCCCTCAAGCTCCCTCTCTTGTGGAATCATATCCCCCTATAACTCTAGTCCTTGTTCGTCTGGCAACCAATGATGTATTTATTATTAATAATCATAAAAACATTACATTTTGGGGGCATACTGTCCCTTTAATAATTGTTTGGGCACTCAGACCTCTCAGCATCGTAACAATACATTATTTAAAATGGGGGTTCGAAACCTGGGGTGTTACACTCTAATACACCAATTTAGTGTCAAGTTGAAATAAGGGGAACGAGAAGGAAAATCTTTAGATGGGTCTTATACATCAATTCGGTGTTTGGCTTTGTTGCGACCTTAAAATTAAATTATTATTATTATAAAATTTTGTAATACCCTAGGCTGAACCCAAATTGTAATGTAAATTTAAATGTACGTACATGTTGGTGAAACATTATATTTTCGGCCAGAGTGTCTTTTTATATATGTATTTTGAGGCTCGAGTGCCAGTGCGATTATTAGGCTAGAGATACAAAATATATAGGGCCAATGAGCCTATATTTGTAAGACATAATCACACTAAGATATGAATGAAAACACATCAGTTTCGTAGACCAACCAGACAAAAAGAGTATAGGGGGATAAACTTTACTAGAAAGGGAAACGGGGGCTAAGAGTCTAGGAAAGGGGCTAAGCTAAGGGGTCTTTTTTTTTTTAGTAAATGAGTGTGAGAATCTATATTACTGTAGAAAATTATAGTACAAAAAATATACAGGGACTCCCAACATCTACCAGAACGGAAACCAGATCTGGGGTCCCAGGGATTCAATCTATAATATAGCAGGGTAGGCATGGGTTGCGACCATGGGAAGCCAACTCAAACCTCCGTAATCCAGTTTGAAAAAACATCGGCATAACAAAAACAGAGAAACCATAAGCATAGTGCGATTAGCTCCTACACTGAGAGACTTAACCAGGGCTCGTCCTGCTCTAGTCCAGGTTGACAGGGTGCTCTTCATCTCCTTCCTTCCTTGTCTCGTTCTCCTCTGTTTGTTCCACCAGGCGTATCTTTCTGATTCACGTTGGGGTTCCATTTATGTCAGCTCGAGTAATGTCTATATGGTGGACATAGCGTAAATCGACCTGGAATTTCCTTGCTATCCACTCCACTTTTTCCTACTGGCTTCTCTGGTCCTCCACAAGTCTTTTTTCCCCCACCTCTAGGTTGTTGAGGCGGTTTAGAATACCTGTAAGCACCTTCTTATTTTCTCTGTTTTCTATCCTGTTGGTCTCCCTTCAGTCCGCACACATATTACCTATCAACATTTTTGTTCTCCAGGATTCCTCCACCATCCTGTGGTAGAGATTTGTCCTAGGTTGTGTGGCTCTGGGGTCCCTTATCCCCCCCATTTCCTGAGTTAGTTTTGTCCAGGATTTTCCCCTGTGAGAATTGCTGATTTCTCTCTCCCATGTTTTGATGATCGTCTTCCCCTTTATGCCTACATTCTTGATGAAGGTACTATTTTCTTCCCTGGATTTTTATTCGATTCTTGTCATCCTCCAGGAATTATGCGGAGGTTCAGGCCCCTAGGGGGCTCTCCTACTGCTATGTTTCTTCATGCATACTATATTCGCTTGTAGGTGGTATTTTTTACGTTGGGTTCTTCCCCTGTTCCACTTCACCTCTTTCTGGTATGTAAGTTTTCCCCTGTAATTTCTTTGCTCCAATCTGTGGTTCTTTCTGTTATACATTATTTTATGGAGCCAACCCAATTGTGGTCCCATCCTTGCAATCATGGCCTGCTCATCAAGGTGGTCCTTCTGGTCAGTATCCTCTGTTTCCAGAGCATGTGCACTTGATGACCTTGTCATAATCCCTATGCCAATTCTTTTCCCTATGCGTTGTATTCCATTCATTTCCCCGTCCCATAACAGTACTTGGGTGAGGTGTGCCCTGAATTGGCCCTGGTGAACCCTTTTTTCCTTTGTCCTTCACCACCTGCGGGTTATCTATTATTCTTTCCCATAGGTAGCCTCTATACTTATTTCTATTGACAGGACCATGGTGTCATGATTTCGCCTAATGTGTGATCTGTGTCTGCATTTGTAGCCTTGTTTGATTGGTGGGCAATTGGATTCTTCCTAGAACCTATGTTCCCTTCAGTGCTTTCTCCACCTCCATTCTTGTTGTAATATTCCGTAATATTGTTTTTGTCCTAGTATTTTTCTACAAGTTGGGTGCAGTCTCCTCAGAATTGACCTTGCAGGATGTTGCTCCAGATTGTGTCCAGTTGTGGACCTTCGTTATCGACCCCCTCATTCTCTATTCTATCTGCTAGTCCATTTGATAACCTTCGAACCTAGTGCAACTCCACAGTGATCCTTGTCTGCAAGTGATCCTAGATTTTTTGCAGTAGGTGGGCCAATCCCCAGTGCCTCTGTATTTGTCCCATTCTAGTACCATTTTGGAGTTTTCTTACTATGTTGATAGCCAGCACAGAATCTCCTTCCACTATGGTGTTTGTCATCCCCTCCTGACTTAGAATATTTAGGCCAGTCTCTAGGCCTCTGAATTCCATGGTGTTGTTGGTTGAGTTGAACAGACTTCCAGCATACAACGGGATGATGTTTCCTTTACTGTCCCTAATTACTCCTCCCAAACCTATTCTCCCTAGGTTGCCTTTCACCACCTCGTTTAAATTTAACTTGAGGGAGATTGAAGGTGGCAATTTCCAGTTCCTCTCACCTACTTGGAGTTTCAGTGATCGTTTGCACTGATTGGGGTTGCGTCAACCATTGAGGTGGAATATCTCTAGGACTCAAAAATCCAGATCAGTGGGTTTCACTCTACCTACCTGGCAGTTTTGGATCTGCATCGTCTCTTGTATCGTGGAGATTGTTGTTTCCTTGATCTTCCCTTCGGGCCGACTTTGGTTTCTAAAAATGTGTCGATTCCTTTCCTTCCATATCAACCATATGATCATTCCTGGGGTGAGGATCCAATAGAGGTTCTCCTCTTCTTGTTCATTGTATTTCTCTTTCCAGAGCTTGATGGTTGTGACAATGTTACCTCGGATCCTGTCAGACTCATGGAAGATACTTGTCACCCCGTCCCAAAGTTCTACAGTGTAGGTGCATTCATTGAGGAGGTGGTTTATTGTTTCTTCCTGGGCTTGAAAAGGTGACATCTAGATGGACCTACGAATCCCCTTTTCCTTAGGTTATCCTAAGTTAGAATGTGGTTGTGTAGTATTAGCCATTGGAAAATTTTTACTTTTGGGCATTGGGGGTTGTTCCAAAGTTTATCCCAGTGTTGCGCTAGGTCTTCTTGGTCTAGGTTCTCCATATAGTGTCTAACTTCTTTCAGGTTGAATTCCCCTCTGTCCTTTTGTCACCAAATCAACTGGTCCTCTCCTTCCGTGACTATTATTTTACATCTTCCCAGTTCCTCCTCCACCTCTTTTACTGTTGTCGCAGGCATATTGTTGTTCTATGGAATAATCTTGTCCCATATTATCCATTTGTTGCAGTCCATTTCCTATTTCCAGTATTGGTAGATGTTGATTTTAGCTTGCGTGATTAGCTTCTGTTGGAGTATCCCTCTTTCCAGGTTCTCCATCCTCGGTTCATGTTGCCAAGCATCCTCCTAGAATCTAGTTGTTTTTCCATTCCTGATTTCCCAGAAGCTGTGTGTTTGAATCCAGGCTTTGTTGCGACAGGCTAGGTTCCATATGGCTGACCCTTCTCTAGTTCGTCCGAAGAAAATTTTGTTCTGATCACGAATTTGCGGGGCATACTTTGCCTTCCATCGGTTTACCCAAGGTGTAGTATTTTCTTTGACCCATCACCACCAAAGTTTCACCCCATATATGTTATTCTTCATTTGTGGGTCTTGTAGACCCACGCCTCCTTTGCTTTGTCGCCTGCAGACTTTCTCCCAAGCCACTAGGTCCCATTTTCTCTTTGTTTCTATTCCTTGCCATAGGAAGTCCCTCTGGATGGCTCTTATTTTCTATAGGATCCCCTGTGGAGTGGGGAAGACATACATCATAAAGGTTGGGATTGCTTGTAAAACAAACTTGGTTTGGATCAACCTACCTGCTAGATTGAGGGATCTATACATCCAATTTTTTACCCGCTCCTATAACTTGTTTATTACTCCCCAATTTGACAATTTGTACACTTTGTCTGTCAATGGAACCCCCAAATACTTGGTTGGTCAAATTCCTTTGGATAGCTGGGTTGGTATTGAAGAAGAAGATCATCGACTTGCAGTGGTTGATCTTAGTGCCTGAGGCTTCCCCAAAATCTTCTAGGATTCGTTTGTAGGCTTTGGATTCCTTGAATGTGGGTATGCCATGGAGTAAGGTATCATCCACAAACTGTTGGTGTGTTGAAGTAGGGTAGTTTTTGAAGGGTTTGAGCCCTGTTATTTCCCCAGTTGTAGTTGCACTGTTTATGCTGCGGCTGAGGCCTTCCATCATCAGAATGAACAAGAAGGGGGAAAGAGGGTCTCCGTGTATGATACCTCTTGTGGGCCAGAAAGGTTTGGAAGAGGCTCCATTGATTAGTAGTGAGTATCTTGTTGTGGATACGAGACTGACAATCCAGCTGATCTAGTGCAGGGTGATACCAAAGGCTTCCAAAGTCTTGACCATATAGTGGGAACTAATTTTATCATAAGATTTTTCTAGGTCCAGTTCTATTATCATTCACCCCTTCTTTTGAATATTCAAGCTGTGAATGATCTCATGGGCCTGGATGATGTTGTCCATTATTTGTCTTCCTTCCAAAAAGCCTACCTGTTCTTGCGAGATCAGTGAAGGTAGGAGGGGTTTTAGTCTATTTTCTATGACTTTGGAGATTATATTATAAACCACATTGCATAGCGCTATAGGTATTTATCGATCAGGGGTTTTGGATTCATTTTATTTGGGTATTAGTGTGATCATTGTGGCGTTTAATGCTTTAAGGATGGAGGCAAACCTTCTAGATTATTCTACTACCTTGTAAATGTAATGTTTGATGGTTTCCTAGCAGGCTTTGAAGAAATCCACTGTGAAGCAATCTGGACCTGGTGCTTTGCCACTGGGCATTTCCTGGAGAGCCTGGTCAACTTCTTCCATGGTAATAGGTTTGTTTAGGGAGATGTTTTGTTCCTCTATGACCAGGCATGGAATATGCTGGGTTATCCTTTGAACGGCCTCTGATATATCTTGGTGATATTCTTGGGCTATCCCGTGGAAGTGTTTGACCAAAGAGGTTTCAATCTCCTGATGTGACTCGCGCTCGATTCCATCCTTGTCCTTGATCTTCAGGATTTTGTTGTGGGCTCTTCTAGCCATGGTTGTTCTATGGAAAAACTTGGTGTTCCTCTCTCCCTCCTTTAGCCATTGGATGTGGGAATTTTGACATCAGAGTGTTTATTCCTGCTGGCATCGCACCTCCCAATCTTGGGTCATTTGGATCTCTTCCTTTTTCTGGTCCTCATTATATCCTTCCTGCATGCAAGTTTCTTGGATTTTTTTCATTTTTTCTTCTATGTTGTTTTTCTATTTGTTTATATTCCCGAAGGTATCCTTATTCCACTCTTTGAGATTATTTTGATGTACTGAATTTTCTTATGAAGTTTGAACATCCTTGTCCCTTTCTCCGATTGCTCCTCCCACCACCATTGTTTCATTATTTCCTTGAAAGTCAGGTGATCAATCCAGAATTTCTTGAATATGAAGGGTCTGTTCTTTGGTGTTGTTTGGAATACTCCTTCCAGTTGCACTGGCCAGTGATCAGATCCACCCCAAGGAAGGATGTTTCAATCTAAGGTTATCCCCTGCATAATGATTGAATATGATATAAGGAATCTGTAGAGTCTTGTAGCTACCTGAAACTGGTTCATCTATTTATTGTTCCAAGTGAACTGCCCATTCTTAGTTTTGAGATCTACCAGCTCTGCTATGTCGATGATCTTTGAAAACTCCTCTTCATCCCTATCCAATCTTCTTATACCACCTTTGTTCTCTGCAAGTGAGGTAATGATGTTGAATTCCCCTGCCAGGATCCAATGGAGGTTGGTGTATTGGTATTTAATATCTTCTAGGTCTCGGATCATTCCTCTCTTTTCCTCTGGCCCTTGGGGCCTGTACACATTAGTGCAGAGAATCTCCTATGTGTTTCCAATGATTTTCATGTGTGCTGTTAGGGTGTACCTGGTTTCTTTGGATTCTATTAGATTTAGAATTTGTGGGTTCCACAAAGTGAGAATGATGCTTGACCTTTGGTGGCCTTTGATGGATACCATCTTGTACTTGCACCAGTGTTGTTTACTGATTGCCTCCATTCTGTCTGTAGTGCATTTCGTCTCTTGAATGAAACAGAGATCTGGTTGTTCCTACTTTAGTTTATTCCTAAGGATTATTTTCTTTCTTGGGATGTTTAGGCCTCTTATATTACAAGTTATGACCTTCATTTAAACATGTGGGGGGGATTGGGGAAAGAGTTTCTTGATCTTACCTGAATTTATTAGTAGTGCTCCCAGTGCCTGTAGGGCTACACTGTTTGTTTTCCTTCCCTTTTTTCCTCCTCGTATACTTGGGTGATAGATGTGGTTGTCACTCACCAGCTTTGACTCGTAGGTGTCCTATCTCCCTGGTGCAGACGTCACCAGGGCACGTCCGTGATCACCAGGACCTTCTCTGACTTAGGCCCGAAGAGCGTAAATGATCCTCTAATTCCCTGTCGAAAATCCTTCACCCACAACAATCCTTTACTGATCTCCCTTACCAATCGGGAAATCGAAATTCGCAGTTTCGCGAATTCTGTAGTCACACGCCTTATGCCCTACGATTCCCCGAATCCCGATACGAGTCAATCACTAACTTTCTCCCCCCTTTCTGTCGGGGCTTCCTCTATCGGGAAATCGCTACTTGCGATGTCAACAATTTGAATTCTGGAACTCTGAACCCCGATGGGCTAATCTCCCGACACACTTGTGGATTTGACCTCTCCACCTTCTGCCCTTCTATCAGAAATTCAGAACTCGTGAGATCACGAGTCCTAATGTCGATGGACTCAACACTTTCTTTTTCCTGATTCCCGATATGATGCCACATGTGCTCCACCAGCACCTATGGTACCACACTGCCACCTCACCGTCGGGATATCGCGGATTGCGACTTCAACATGCAAGTGTTCTCTGTCGTTGAAAATATTGATTCTCAGATCCCCGACTCCTCGGGATCTCCTGACATGCGTCTCACACGATCGACGATTCCAAACCTATCGTGATACTTGCGATGTCAACAATTTGAATTCTGGAACTCCGAACCTTGATGGGCTGATCTCCTGACACACGTGTGGATTTGACCTCTCCACCTTCTGCCCCTCTATTGGAAATTGGGAACTCGCGAGATCGCAAGTCCTAATGTCGATGGACTCGACACTTGCTTTTTCCCGATTCCCGATAGAGGAAGCCCCAGCAGAAAAGGGGGAGAAAGTCAAAGATTGACACGTATCGGGATTTGGGGAATCGTAGGGCATAAGGCGTGTGACTACAAAATTCGCGAAATCATGAATTTCGATTTCCCAATTGGTAAGGGATATCAGTAAAGGGTTGTTGTGGGTGAAGTATTTCCGATAGGGAATTAGAGGAGCATTTACGCTCTTCGGGCCAAAGTCAGAGAAGGTCCTGGTGATCGCGGATGTGACCTGGTCACGTCTGCACCACTCCCTGTGTGTGCACTTTTGTCCTCTAGATTTGGCTTCTTCCCGTAGGAGAAACATGTACTGGATTTGGTCAAGTTTCTCTATTGGTATCTTGTCGACTCCCTGCGTTTTCCATTGTTCCAATATGTTTAGAAGGTCTATCCCCTCCCTTTCCACCAAGTCCTTGAGATCAGGGTCTTCTGTGCCTACTTTGCTCGGGGTCATCTCTGCATCTCCCTTCGCATATTTCATGGTGGTGTTGTCATATTTTGTTTCTCTATCCATTCGAGTTGTGCAACTCCCCTATGTCGTCATGTTGCTTGGCCAATCGATAGGCTATTTTATTGCTTGGTCTCTGACCTCTTGAAATTTTGCCAAGTCACTTTCATCTTCTGTCCCTTTATTGGTTTGGTCCCTTCCTTGCATTTTATTTTGGGTCTCCTGGTTATTTCCTACTGAGGTTTTATTTCTCTTTTGATCTGCTATGTTCCTGGGGTTCGGTGTTATAAACCCTTCCTCGTCTTGTTTTCTTTTGGGGTTTGTCACTTCCTTATTTTTATTAAGAGGCATTATCTGATCAAGTGACCATGTTCATATCATCTTCTACATCTAAAGGGGATATGTTCATAATCTGTGTTTTCCATCCATTCCTCATCCCTGAATTCTAGACTTATGGCTTCTGGGAGTGCTCCAGAAATGTCCATCTCTATGAAGATTCTTGCGTACGATGTGTATCTTCCTTTTAGGGTTGCTTTTGAGGTCTTAACATATTTCCCCATTTTGTTTCATATTTCTTAAAATATGGAGGGAAGCTAGTAGTCTAAGGGTAAGGAATAGAATCTCAGCCAGACTAGTACCTTTTTGAACGTTTCTTTTTTCAGGGAGAAATTTTATTTCCAGGGTTGCATGTGCAATCCATCTGAGGCATGGAAGTATGGACATCCCTCGAAGACTCTATCCCTGTCCTCTAGGTTCATGAATACTATTTTGAAGAAACCGTTTGAGCCGAGGTGGAGCTCCACTTATCCATTTGGCTTCCAGTGGTATTTTATCCAGTTGCACAAAGTTCTTTCTATGGGCCATAAACCCATGAACTTGCATATGAGCGCATGCGTCTTCATCTGATCCCTATAGAGTGGCATTTGTGGTTACTCCATTATTACCTCGGGTATCATTGTTATTTTGGGCTTGCATGGTTTGCGCCCTTTTTTCCCGTTGGCCTTCGTGGTCTCTTGCGTCTCCTTCTGAGTTTCCTTAGCGTCTTCACCCGTGGTCTCATTTTTGTCCTGGATTTTTTCTTGACACTCCCCTGGGTTTGATCCCGAGGTTCCTGTCACTGGTGTCTTGAAAACTATGCCTCTTGGCCCTTTCCCTCTGTCCACCACTACATGTTTGTATGAGGGGGTCCCTGTACCCCCCCCCTTTGGTGCTCATGTTTCTCTCTGATGTGGCCATGACTGTCAAACCCTAGCTCGCCATGACTGTTAAACCCTACAACTCAAAAGGTTCAACTGTAGTGAAATATAATTAACACTCTTTTATGTTCCTTATTTATAACTGTTACATATATTTCAAATTCAAACTCCAAATTGCTCTTGTTTCACTTTGAAATAAGCTAATGGGTCTTAATCCCAAAAAAATATTTTATTAATATGCCTAAATTATAAAGTCTAAAGTGAGGGATCTAAATATACCTTAAGTCCTTAATTATGGGGGGGAAAGTGGGCCAATGTAGCTCCCAACATGACATGTGTCAAGTTGGGAACATGCACATATAATTGGGCAATTTAGTTCACGTTTCCCATTCATTTTAGTCATTGTGCCATTAGTCTCTCCTACCATATGTACTCTACTTCTACCATCAATTGTACCTGTACAATGGAAATCCTTGGAGGTGTGGACAAAAAATAACCTAGGAATTGGGTTGAGTAGGCATATTGTCAGGCCCTTGAGTTATTGAAGATGTGGGTTGTCATTCCCTTAAGCATTCTCTCCAGGTGAGACGACTATTGGGAATTGATTCCCAAGGTGCCAAGTTGTAACTACAGGGCTCTCAGACTTCCTATCTAGTTTGTTTTTCAAGCCCAAAAATGGAAGTGGGGCAGTTGAATGACTATTGAGTAGAGAAGGGACATACTTCTTGGGGTGGGACAAACATGTCGGGAATGAGGGACTGTAGGCTATATGATATAGTTGGCACCTAAGTCCGAGCTTTACTATTTTTTGAGACACCTTAGCCAGGTTTAGGATTCCTTTTCCTAGGTGGAGGTTTATCCCCCACTCGAGGGTGACCTACTACTGATTTTATGAGCAACAAAGTCTAAGGCTGGAAGGAAATTCTGAGGTTTGCATGCAGTTAGTGTTCTATTTACAAAAGAGAAGTGTCTTTGATGTGCTTATTTTAATTACTGTGAAATTATTTATGTGTTTCTATAAGTTTTTTCCCTATACAATGCTTTATATGTATATTTTTTATTATTCTACATAATTTTATGCATTTGCACAGTGTTTTAATAAATTAAAATGGTATTAGGCTTTGGAATTTTTGTGTTGCATAACCCATCTTGGGACAGGGTATGCTACAATGTTGTATCATATATCCAATTTCAATATTGAACATGCATGGGCCTATTTAAAAGAGCGTTGAAGTGGAAACCTGCAAAAAAATAATTTCAGAGGAAGTCTGTAAATTATTTGATAATATTGTTACAATGAAATTGAAGGAATTCGCTGCAAAATCGGGGGAAATTGATCCAAAAAATTTAAAATATCCAATTTAAATGTTTAATTGGGTAAAATAGGGCATGTATATGGGGAAATTTTGATTTTAGAGAGCAACCATGGTGCCCATGAAAAAACTTGGGGGCGAAATTGGGCAAAGGCTCAATTTCTCTAGAGGAATTCATGGTAAATTCGACATAGAGGAGTCAAATTTTAAGAATATGGGTCAAATTTATATCTATAGTGCTAGAATTGGTCATATCAATCTTAAGTTCATATATTCGATGGAATTTACGAGAATAATTATCAAATTGAGCATTTTGGGGAAAATTGAGAATTTTTTCCAAAATGGGGAAAATTGGGAATTTTTTCATATGATGATGTCAGCATGACCTGGGGGCCACATGGTAGAGAGGTGATGTGTAATTACATGGTGGTAGGTACATGGTGGAATAAACATGGTGGTAGGAGTAGTAGAGATGGTAGGTGACTAGATGATACTGGCAGGTTAGGTGGAGCCACAATGAGGCACTCACCTGTCGAGCAGAACCACAAGCTTGGTTTGTGGAACCCTATCATGAGGGGGTCATGTATGGTTAGGATAACCATAGGAATGGGGACCGCATTGAAACAATTTGTGACAAGTCACCAAGGACCAAACATTAATTAATTTTCATGGCCCCTCTACCCTTTGTTAATGATCGATAGGTCCAGGGGGGGGCACAATGCAACAATGACCATTGATCATCATCGATGCCACATGATCCTCCATAATTAGAATAATCGAGAATGTGACTTTTTGCAATGAGGTTTATGGGTGTGGGATTGATCCCTCCCATACCTGCGATCCGCACATGGCATCCAAGGACCTATGGGGTCTAGAAAGAAAACAACAACAATAATAAAATGTATGATCTAGTGAAGGGGAAAGAAAAGGAAGTACAGGAAACGGGCTGATAGGGCCAGGTCAAGTGGACTAGGAGATGAAATGGAATCCTCCCATGTGTTCCAGGTAGACTAGAATTCCACATCAACATACGAGTTGACCATATTAAAATAATGTTTTCCAGAAACTAATGAAAATAACTGGAAAATTATAGTGATTTCTAGGTGTTCGACTTGAAAACCATTTTCAGAGCCCTAAACAACATCTTTTTACCCATTCCATTTCACACAAATATTTTCGTCTTTCTAGGACATATATTTTTTGTATATAAAATGATAAATCTCATAGAGATATTTCTAACAACATAAATTATTCATCAAACATAACTAATATGAGGGAGATATAGGCCAGACATTGAGACCAAATTAACTTCTGAGGGCCATAACTTCCTGACACAGAATCAGATTGGGGCATAGGATCAATTTACGGAAATATCTTAAGCCATATAATAGAATCGTGGATTCAAAATAGAAATATGGGCACTCAAAAATGTACAAGACGACATAGAAGGTACTTGTAGCGTTCATGGATAAAAATATTAATTGGCTTGAAACTTTAGCAGGTTGTATCTAGTAGATTGGAGCTCAAATGAGGGTGATAATTAGACAACATTTATAGAATATCATTATGAAGGAATAAAATTGGGATAATATCAAACCTCCAAAGGAGCAGGAGAAAATATTCATGGGAACTATTAAATGTGGTACCTAGTTGAAGGGTGAAGAGAAGGAAGGATTGGGTATTGGGGAAATGGTGATAGATTTCTGCTCAAAACTGAGAATTGAGTAAGGAAGAAATCATTGAAAAGATATTGGACAGAGGAGTCCATCGATTCACCAAAAAATATAAATTGGGTAGTTAAATTCACAAAGAATCAAAAGAAAGGATTATGATACACTGATGGAATATAAGTGTGCATAGTATTTACAGATTTCATAAATTATTTAGTCTAACAAATCTTGTTCCATGAACATTTTGCAGAGTTAATAAAATTAGATCAGAACATGATCAATAGAAATATTAGAAGCATGGAAGATTCAAAGAGAGCCTACCACCATGACAATGAGGTCATAGGGTTGTATGTATGTATGGATAATGAGTGTGCAAATTCAAATGGACATGGAGAAGGAAAGGTGGAAAAGATGAACTTGGTGGAGACCAGGGATGATTTTAAGGATGTAAATTTATTTTAAAATGTAGAAACCTTGCCGAGTCTTACTAATCCTTCATATGCCAACTATAATTTTTTGGCGATATTTTTGTAAAGGTATTCAAATTTCTAAGGATTTTATATAGTTTGTATAAAATTTTGGCGATTTTAAGGTAAAATGATTTGATCATATAGAATTTGGGCGAATCATTTTTAGAATAGTGAATCTATGTTTGGGAAAAACCATGGAAAATTAGCCCATGAGCGAAATTTAGCCCCTAAAATCATCCCTGGTGGAGACTATAATTTTTTTCAAAAGGATGTCCATAGTTATAAATATTACAATGATAGGATTATTAAATCCAAGGAGTAGCAAGACGAATTCAACATCAAGTTGTTTTAGATATTGTACCCAATAGAGAAGAAGATGGATAAGGAGACAAAATCAAGCAAGTCCACAAGTCACAAATCTCATGATAAAAGAAGAGAAACAAGAAGTTTTGATAGGCATCATAATCACTCACCAAGGCATTAATCTAGGAGAGCACCCAATAGTTCAATTCCATCCCCTATCATAAAGGATAAGAGGAGGTCTAGCATGCACATGATACAAGGAGAAATGAATAAGGTTACACCTCCTTCCTTTGATGGTGACTAGAAGAAGGATGATGATACAAAGACCTAGTTGTTGAGAATGAGGAAGTACTTCTAGTTACATATATAACATTTATGGATAGAAGAGAGAATTTACATGTACCAACTCAAGAGAAAAACATCAATGTGATGGGACCACTTTATGCAAGTGCAACACATTTATGAGAAGAGGGTTACTTGGCGGGAGTTCAAAAGGCATTTTGAAAATAAATACTTAAGAAAGATTTACTATCATAAGAAAATGAAAGAGTATTTTGAACTCAAGCTTGGGAGGAGGACCATAAATGAGTATGAAAGGATATCCTTAGGGATGTTTAAATATGTTGATTTCATCAAGGATGCACATGTTAATATTCATAGGTAGCTAAGTGGGATACCATTATATATAAGCAATAAGATATGATATGATGATCCCAAGACATTGGAGGAAATCATAAGGAAAAATAAATTCGTCTATGATAATCTTGGATGAAGACAAACCTCCCAAAAAGCTCAGGAAGACACAAATAAAGACAAGATAGATAAGAGGAAGAATGGTACCAATCCACCATTCTTCAACAATACTTCTCAATGATAATCAACTCCAAAGGAGACTAGAATGACATAAACAATGGGAAAAATACCAAGGTAGTATCCAATGACATGTTGGGGTTGTGAGGGAGATCATATGTATAGAGATTTCCCTCATAGAGGTGAAAATGTGAGGATTGTTCAGAATGTACAACAAGATGATACAATGGAGGACATGGGTTGAAATGTATCTAGGATCTACGCATCCCTAGATAATAAGAAAGTTGATTTCCAATCTCATATGATTGAAGTGGAAGGTAATATAAAAAACCAAACCGTTTTTTGATTGATTATCGTGCTAGTCATATTTATCTACATCTTAAGATGGTGGAAAGATTACGTTTTCCACGAAGAAATCTTGGGAAACCTTGGTTGGTGCATCTAGTTACAAGATCTAATTTAAAAATTAATGAGATGGTTAAGGAATTTCCTATGGACATTAATGGAATGAGAACAAGAAAATATTTGAATATCATAACTTTGGGCTCCTATGATTGCCTCATTCTTATGGATTGGTTGGACTAGCATCATGTTGTCCTAGACTATTATAATAATAATTTTACTTGTTTGGATGAATAAGAAAACTTAAGGATAGTTTAGGGTATTCCAAGGGATGTAAATGTTAGAGAAGTTTGAACCTTGCAGTTGAAGAAAAGATTTAGGAAAGGATGCCAATTATTTGCAACACATATGGAAGAGACACCTAAGGATAAAGTGTCAAATATTAAACACAATGAAATTCTAAAAGTGTTTGAAGATGTATTTAAAGAAATATCAGGGTTTTGACCCAAGAGAGATATCGATTTCTCAATCAATATAATGCATGGAGCATCCCCAATATCCAAGACTCCTTACATGATGATTACACCAAAAATGAAGGAATTGAAAATGCAACCTGAAAACATTTTAAAGAAGGGGTTTATATGCCCAATTTTTTCACCTTGGGGTGGCCCAATATTATTTTTCAGTAAAGGATGGTTCATTGAGGCTTTGCATTGACTTTATGAAGTTGAATAAGGTGACTGTGAAGGAAAAATATCCTTTGACCATGATATATGACATGTTTGATCAATTGAAGGATGCAAATATATTCTCTAATATTGACCACAGATCAAGCTATCATCAAGTCAGAATCAAAGAGGAATACATTAGCAATACTAAATTCATAATGAAGTATGGCCATTTTGAGTTTACAGTGGTGCCATTTGGGTTTTCAAATGCACTAGTTGTCCTCATGTGTTTAATGAATGGTATTTTTAAAGATTACTTGGATACTTTTATCATTGTCTTCTTGTATGAAATAATTATCAACTCAAATTCTAAAGAAGAGAATGAAAAACATTTAAGGATGGTGCTACAATTGTTGAGGGGGCATCAATTGTATGCAAAAATGCACAAGTGTTGATTTTACTAGAGACATATTCACTATTTGGGACATATCATTTCAAAGGAAGGGATGGTTGTGGATTTGGAAAAGATAAAATTCATTGAAGGATATCCAACACCCAGGAATGTATCTAAAGTGACATATTTAATGGGAATTCCACATTACTATTGAATATTTACTGAGAGATTTTCAAAGATTGGACACCCAATCACATCTTTGCAAAAGAAGGGTGCGAGATTTGAATGGAATGTTGATCGTGAAAGAAGCTGACAACACTTGAAGTATTGATTGAAAAGTTCCGCAATACTAAGGATTTACAATCCAAATGAATACTTCATTGTATGAAAAAATTCTTGTAATGAAGGGCTCGGTGGAGTCCTTAGTCGGAATGGGTATGTGGTATGGTACAAATTATGGAAGTTGAAAGAGCATGAGAGACTCTATGCCACTCACGATTTAGAATTGGAATCCATAGTGAATGCCTTGAATATGTAGAGGGACAACCTCATGGGGAAAATATTTAAGTTGTAGACATACAATAATGGTCTAAAATATCGGTTTGGAAAACCAAATTTAAATGCCACGAAAAGCAGATCGTTAGAATTCCTAAGTAAGTATGACTTTGATATAAATCATATCAAGGGTGAAGAGAACAAGGTGGTTTATGAAATTATTGAGAGAGTGCATGAGATGCATGCAATAATCATTATCATGTGAAAATCATATCTGAAAGAAAAAAATTTAAAGGCTACAAAATCAGATCATCACTATGTGGAAATAAAGACAAAAATACAACAAGGTAAATCACAATAGAAAATTAAATATTTTGAGTTGGGAGAGGATGAAATACTCGTGTACAGGGGAATATTTTATGTGTCTAATTCCGAGGAATTAAAAAATATGGTATTAAAATAAATGCATAATGTGTCTTATGCTCGACACCCAGGTTACCAATGTTTTTTTTGTAGTTGTCAGGAGCCAATATTATTGTCCAGGTATGAAGAAAGAGGTGGTTGATTATACAGTTAGATGTTTGGAATGTCAAAAATTCAGGGATGAGCACATAAACCGATCTAATTTTCTACATCCATTTCTCATTTGTGAGTGGAAATGAGAAGTTGTAACAATGAATTTCATCATTAAGTTTCCCAACACTACCAAAAAACATTATTCCATCATGGTGGTGGTGGATAATATTACTAAAGATACCACTTTATTCCAGTAAAACTCACTCAAAAAGAAGCTAACATTGTTTATATTTATATGAGGGAAATCGCTAGGCTAGATGGTGTACCTAAGACAATTGTGTCTCACATAGATCCCAAATTTACATCAAATTTTTGAAAAGGATTGTTCAAAGGATTTGGGAAAAAGACTAACTTTAGCACATCCTATGATCCAGAGTGAGATGGGGAAACAGAAAGAGTCAACCAAGTGATCAAGGACATGTTGATAATGTATGTGATGGATAAACCATCAAAATGAGAAGATTATTTTCAGTTGGTTGAGTTTGCTTATAACAATGGGCATCAATCATCTCTAAATATGAGCCCATTCGAGACACTTTTTGGTATAAAGTGCAACACACCAATGATTTGGGACAACCCAACAGACACAACAGTCATTAGGACAAAATTTCTCAAGAAAATGGAAGAGAAGATGGTGAAAATAAAACAAAATTTAAAGGTTGTCCAAGATAGGAAGAAAATTTATGCTGCTAAATGAAGAACCCACAAATATTTCAAAGTGGGTGATCATGTGTGTTTCAATGTAAAGGCCAAGATAAGCTCCCTGAATTTGGTAAATTTTTCAGAGATGGAGGAACGTTATTGTGGATCATTTGAAATCTTGAAGAGGATTGGTATTGTTGCATATATGCTTCCAGTACCTGCATCAATGTATATTCATAATGTATTCCATGTGCATTTTTTTTTAAAAGTGTGTACTTGATGCTAATCATGTCATAGATTGGAATGTGATTTAGGTGGAGCAAGAATATGACTTTCAAGTTCCATTGGCTTTCATATTAGACCGGAATATCAAAAAACTTTGAAATCGACCCATAGATATAGTAAGGGTCCAATGGACTTGGTACGGTCCCATGGATGCCACTTGGGAGCACAAGGATGTTATGCAGGTAGAGTATTTTCATCCTTTTGAATATTTTTGAAGATTTTCATTATACAAGTGTATATAATGTACCAAGAATAATGCATAAACAAGGGGGGATGGGAATGTAATACCCCTAGGTCGAACCTTAATTGTAATGTAAATGTAAATATACATATAGGATATTAAACCAGGACATTTTAGGTCAAGGCTTGAGAGATAAAAGCTACAAGGTCAGTTAGCTTATATTTGTAATAAATACTAATGAAAGCACATCAATGTTGCAGACAAACCAGACAAAATGAGTATGGGGGGATAAACTCCACTAGAAAGGGAAAGGGGGGCTAAGATTCTAATAAATGAGCTAATCTAAGGGGGATTAATCCCAAAGGAATATTTTATTAATATTCCTAAATTATAAAGTATGAAGTGAGGAATATAAATATATCACGAGTTCTTAATTATGGGAAACATATCACCAAAGTTGGGGTTGAAGTGGGACCATGTAGTTCTCAACATGACAAGTGTCAAGTTGGGAACATTTAAATATAATTGGGCAATTCAATTCATTTTTTCCATTCAATTCACTCATTATGCCATTATTCTCTCCTACCATTTGTACTCTATTGTTTCCATCACCTGTACCTATACAGTGGAAATCCTTGGAGTTGTGGACAACCAGTAACCTGTGAATTGGGCTGAAGAGGTGGGTTGGCAGGCCCGAATTATTGAAGAAGCGGGTTTCTAGGCCCACAATCAATCTTTCTAGGTGAGAGAACTATTGGGAATTCATTCCCAAGGTGCCAACCTAGAGCTACATATACCTAGAAGGGAAGTGGGGCAACCAAAGGACTATTGAGTAGAAAAGGGACACACTTGCTAGGGTGGGACTAGAATGTGGTGAATGATGGACTGTCTCTTAAAGTTGACACCTGAATCTAAATGTTTTTTGTTGTTTGAGAGACTTTATGCTGGTTTAAAATTCCTTTTCCTAGGTGGGGTTTTATGCCACGCTTAGGGGTGACCTACTGTTGAGTTTTTGAGCAACAAAGTCTAAATCCGGGAGGAAATTCTAAGGTCTGCACGCAATTGATATTCTATTTACAAAAGACACGTGTCTTTAATGTGCTTGTTTTAATTACTGTGTAATTATTTATGTGTTTCTATATAGGTTTTCCTTGTATAATGTTTCATATATATATATGTGTGTGTGTGTGTGCGTGTTGTTATTATTCATAATTATGTGCATTTGTAGAATTGTTTAATAAATTAAAATGGTATAAGAGTTTGTAATTTTCGTGTGGCATAACACATCTAGGAAGTGTAGATGTTACAAATTCTATAATAAAGTAAACTAAAAACACTAGTAAACAAGATTTAGCTCCAAGTTTTAATAAGGGACAGAAAAATGTTCACATCCTAGAGGGGTTCCTTCCACACAAAAAAGGAGGTTTCATAAACCTATTTGATTTGAAGCCTCGCTTGGTCATGACCTTAAAATTAGTTTATTATTATTATTATTATAAAATTATGTAATAGATAATAATAACTATTATATCATTCATCAATTTGATGTCTCGCTTGCTTGCGGTGACCTTAAAATTATATTATTATTATTATTATTATAAAATTTTATAATAAAATAAACAAAAAAATCTTGTAAAGAATATTCAATCTCAAGTTGCAATAAGGGACACTGGTTTGTGACAAAAATACTGGGTCTCATACATCAATTTTGTCATCTTATATCATATATCAATTTTATGTCTCAGTTGATGGTCTAGTAAACTAGATTCAGTCTCAAATTGAAACAGAGCTTAGGAAAGATGAGTTTTATACACCAATTTGGTGTCTTATCATTATAGAATTCTATAATAAAGTAAACCAAAAACTCCAGTAAACAAGATTTAGTCCAAGTTACACTAAGAGGAAAGGAAAGGTTCATTTTCCAGCATTGTGTCCACAATTGGAAAAGGTTAATTCAGCTACCGCTAAGCCTTCCCAAATCGTATCTCCAAATATATATTTTTGAGGACGCACCGAGCCAAAGTATTCTGGTATGTCTATAAATGATTTGGCTCCACTAAATTGGTCATTCACTTCTTTAGGAGATTTGAGGTGGAATGGGTAGATGGGCTTGTCTTACAAAAATATTAATAATTAACTATTTTTAATATTTTAGCAATCTATTAATTTATAATATATTAATTTGTACATTTATTAATAGATTTAAATCTTAAGATATTTATTAAATTAGACTTATATTAATACATTACATTATACATTAATATATTGATACTTTATATACACATTGCATTAATGTATCAATTAATTAATACATTAATGCATTTATATATTATTAATGTTTTCTTACTTTATTGATATATTTTTGCATTATTAATATATTATTTTAGCAATGTTTTTATTTTGTTATTACCTTCTTATTATTACATGTAATACTTTATTATTATTATTATTATTATTATTATTATTATTATTATTATTATTATTATTATTATTATTATTATTATTATTATTATTATTATTATTATTATTATTAACTTTATTAATTACTTTTTTATTTTTCTAAATTAATTAATAATTTATAAATATATTTTTCTATTATTAATGTACTATTTTAATATTTAATAATATCTGTGTTTTTTTATTACTTATTTTATTTCTACTATATAATTTTCTAATTTATAAATAATTGTTATTTAATATTTATTTTATTATTGATAATTAATAATTTAATTATTATTGATAATTAATAATTTAATTATTAATTAATTAATAAATATTAATATATAATTTGTCATTAATTAATTTTAAATAATTAAATAATAATTTATTATTATTTAATAATTTTAAATAATTAAATAACAATTTATCATTATTCAGTAATTTTACATAATTAAATAATAATTTATTATTGTTTAATAATTTTACATAATTAAATAATAATTTATTATTACTTAATACTTTTACATAATTAAATAATAATTTATTATTATTTAATAATTATTAATAATTAAATAATACTTTATTATTATTAATAACTGATTAATATTATTATTATTAATTAATTTAATAATATTATTAATAAATTATTTAATTCATAATAATAATAACTAAATTATTATTAATTTTATTTTTAAAAATAATTAAGTAATTACTAAATAATATTTAATTATTACATTTAAAATGTATAAATATGTTCATAGTTTTGACCATGCGTGTCCACTGTCAACTAGCAACAACCACATTTATGTTAAAAGTTGTTGATATACGTCGATCGACGTCATTAATTTAAAAAGGTGGAAAATGGCGTCGATCAGCGTATATCAACCACTTTTTACATAAATGTGGTTGTTGCTAGTAATACTATTGTCAAATTATGAATTTTTTTATGTCATGATATTATTGCCAAATTTTTGGGCATCTTCTGTTCGAATGTCATTTGTTTGGCCTCATAGTTGTGAAAAAAGGTCTGTAACAATCAAAATTCCTCCCATCACACTAACATGTTTTCATTATCTACATCAAAACAATGACACATTATCTCATACACTCAGGGTTTCACATCTTCCAAATAATAGGAATGTATAACATTTTTATGATTGTACTTTCTATATTCTCTACAATAATGATTTATGCCCAAAATTATTGCAAGAGAAGCAATATCTAATAAAGAGATGTTGATACCTTTTGCAGGGACTTATTGTAATTGCATTCCATCTGTATTCATTTTCTTTTGAAAGTAGAGAAAAAATTTGTAGATTAGAATCAACTTTTATCTTGTCTTTTTTCCCTTTGAGAGAGCTCCGAAGGGAAACTACATAACTTTTTGGATTTTTGTTAGCTTCTTGAGATGTAGAGTTAGATTCCTTGTTAAAATTCTTTTGTGTCATAACCAAAAACTATCTTATTGCTTGGTGATATTTTACTAGTAAGAATATTTTCCAAGTTTTTTGAGTTATTTTCAAATCTTGAATGGTTCTTCCCTTTCTCCAGTTCCCTTTTTAAAATAACAATTTCAACCTCTAGCTTTTCACAATTTTTTTTCTTATCATTGAGTTGTTTTAAAATGACTACTTCAATTCTTTTAGTTTCTTCAAGTTCAGTCTTCAAGGAAATAATAATTTGTTTTGATTCTTTCATAGTTTTTGAAACATCCTTTTCTCTTGATTTGTGTTTCCCATCATATTCCATTAGTTGTTCTTTCAACGAATTGTTCTTTTTATACTTCCTCAGTTCTTTAAGAGAACTAAAATGTTCTTTTTCAATGTTTACTTCTCCTTCAAATTCAGAGTTTTCTTGATTGTCATCAACACCATTATTTTGAGTTTCTATTCCCATAAATACAAGCTATGTTTCATCATCTTCACTCATGTCTCAAGAACTGTTGACTTCTTTGGAGTAAAAGTTTTTCTTTTTCTTATAAAAATTCTTCTTTCTTCCATTTTGTCCCTTCTTAACTTCTTTATGGTTTTATGTATCTTCATCATCACTATTCTCTTTCTTGGGATAGGGTCATTTGGAGGAAAAATGTCCAACTTTTCCACTATTAAAGCATTTGAAGGGTAACTTCCCTTTATATTTCCGAGACTCTTTCTAGATCTTCCTTATAAAATTGACATCTTCTTCATCTGATATATATGAATGTTTTTCATTTGGCATATTCTCATGGTTATTTGTTGTGTTTGATGATATGAAAGTTATTTCCCTTTTTAATGGATTATCTTGCTCGATTTCCATTTCATAGGCTATGAGAATCCGATGAAGCTCATCCATTGTAAGTTTGTCAATGTTTTCTCGATATTCCACAATCGATACCTTTTCATCATATCTCATTGGAAATAATCTCAATACCTTTTGGAAAATATTTTTCTCTTTTAATTTTTCTCCTACTGCTCTGATTAAATTAACAATTCAATCCACTCTTTGAAGGTAACTTATAATGTTTTCTTCCTGTTTCATCTTCATATTTTAAAATTTCGCTATGTGTTTTTGGATTTTTGATTTCTTTGTTGGAGAAATACTGAGAGGGAGGGGTGAATCAGTATTTTGAGCTATCAATCAATTTTTAACTTTTCTTTCACTGAAAAATCTTAGTCTACTTTATTGAGATCAGTTGTTGTATATTCTTATGAAAACAGTAGTGCATCCAGAGATCTTATTATGGATTTCTTCATTCATCAGATGTCTTTTAAACAATAATTCAACAAAATAAACTAACACAGATGAAAAGCACACATGAACACCAGGATTTATGGTGGAAACCCAGATCGGGAGAAAACCACCGCTGCTGTTGTCTCTGTCTCCAATGAATATTATTAAGAAAACATTCTACAACAATGTACTAGTGCAGACTCATACTAGTATGCAGGCTTCTACCTGCAGAAGGCTACAACCTTCTCTCGTTTACCAGCCTTTCCTGGAAGGGAGCTTCAACCCCCTGAAGATAGCACCAGTTTCTATTGGCAGATTCCTACTACTGAAGGGTTTAACCCTCATACTCACTGCTTACCATGTTTCATTAATTTTCACACTGGATCAGACAGTTTCATCTAGTGGTTTTGACAGTAACATAAATTATCTCAAGAGTAAACACAGATCTACAGACTATCAGGCAGTAACCAAAGAACACATATTAAACAATTCAATAAACCTGGCGATGATGCTTCTGATGTCGTGTTTGCTGAACCCACAGCTGAGATCTCTCTGTGAATGTAGATCTTCCGCCCAACTGCCACAAGAAGGTTCCTCTTTCTTCAAACCTTCCATGTTGTCTGCACAAATGACCTCACCCGCCAGTAGTTATCCCTACTGTTAGAAAATGACCTCTGCATCCTCCAAAAGGACCTCTGCAACCTATATCTATCCTCCTTTGGCTCTGCCCCTATTTTTGTAGGAAGAGCATCGACCCCTTCTTATGCCCATTGGTCCAGAACACGTTCAACGCTCATCGGGTCCCATATTTATTACCCGGAGGAAATCAGGCTCCTATTTAAAATTTGAATTAAACTTACGCACGCCCCTTTCCATGCGCTAGCCCTGCTGGCTATAGGCTTTGGCCTACATGACCATCTACACATGACCTTAGTCAAGCCTCTCATTGGAGTTTCAGCGTTTTCGATGTCACCATGCACATGCCTCTGGGATTCCCGATCCCCGATTTGCTCCTTTCCCGAGCTTTAGCCCCATCCGGCTACACAATGGTCCATGTGACCTGTGATCATGTGACCACCACCATACCTCTCGAAAATGTGCGCTATCCCTCCTGGCTAGAACATGGTCCATGTGACCATTACTCATGACCACAACCTAACCCCGTCGGGGCTACGGGGTTTGTGATGCATCAATGCATTCACCCGCGTGATTCCCGATCGTCCTAATCTCGACGCTCCTTTCATATGCTAACAGCTGGCCTTCACTACGCCTCTGTCCTCCTTCGCTGTTGTGCTGACAGTTGTACCCCACTCATCGGGATTTCATGGATTGCGATTTCGAAATGCACAAAACCTTTGTGCCCGGGATCTCCAATATCCCGATTTCCGATTAGCCGATGAACGACCTCCTGTTGGGCCTTTCGCCGATGGCACCAATGGATGGTCCCGATTGTGTCGGGATTTCAGGACTTCCAATGTCCTGTTTCTTTTGACCTTGGGAACTCCGATTTCCCGATTGGCGATATGCCGACTCGCTCCTGATTTCTGACACCTGTCCCTCAGATGGACGGTCCCGATCATCGATGCCTCTGCTGACGTCACACGTGGTTTGACACATGTTAGATCCTGCCACATGTCACTCTGATTCGTGACTTACATGTGCCTGAAATGTTGAATCTGCCTGACACCTGTCATTCCGTGGTTGTGCCACGTGTCCCTTGCTGACGTGGTCTGCTGTCGTGAGTTGGATCAACGCTTCAGATGCAATTTTGGCTCAACGGCTGTGATTTCATCGCAAAATCGCATATCGCGATTTCGGGGTTTTCGTTGTCATTGTTCACGAGACTCGTGAAACTTCGATTCTCGATTCTCCGATGAAGCCCCCTGTCTACACATCGATGGTCCCGATCACTGCTTGATTTAACGGCTGTGATCAAATCACGAAATCGCATATCGCGATTTCGGGGTTTTCGTTGTCGAGTTATCTGGACATTTCAAAGTCCCGATCCCCGAATCTCCGAATGACTTATCTCCCTTGCAACTTCTGCAAATTTGACGGTTGTCGGCCTTTCGGGAAATTTGAATGGGATCCAATGATCACTGACTCTTTTGTCTTCCTTCTTCTCTGTAAACTTCTGTTGCACGCGTTTTCTTCAATGATGTTCCTCCTGAGCTTTTACATCCGAATCCCCAAGGGGTTTTATCCTTCTTATCCTTCCATCTCCGTTGTTGCCATCAATGACAACAACCATCATCGTTGCTTGTTCAATATTTGCCAACAATCTCCCCCTTTGGCATTGATGGCAACACTTGCATTCAGACTCAACACTCCTCTGCATTCGGTCAATCAGGCTGGACTCTGTTCCCGAAACATGTCGAACTTGACTCCTTTCTCCCCCTTTGACATCAATGGCAAAGAGTGGACAGTACCATGCTCCCCCTGAAACCATGATGTATCTGCTGAATAAGCTCCCCCTTAGCCAGTGCATCAACCAATTGAAATCTTTGTACTTAATTAGACCTGATCCTCTGCATGGCAGAGACTACTCCCAGTTTTTGTCGGAGATATTCGAACGCTTCCCTGGGTAGCGGTTTGGTAAAGATATCAGCCACCTATTCTTTGGAGGGAACATACTCCAATTTCACCTTCTGCTCAAGCACCTATTCTCGTAAGAAGTGATATTTGATGGGAATGTGCTTGGTCTTGCAATGCATAACAAGATTCTTTGAGATACTGATGGCACTTGTATTGTCACACATAATAGAGATAGGAGATGAACATTTGATTTGAAAGTCTTGAAGAGTTTGCATCATCCAAAGAAGTTGAGTGCAACAAGATGCTGCAGCCACA
>ML780196.1:745477-784059 GCA_009831015.1 Picea engelmannii | reverse complement strand
TAGGAAGAGCTAGGGTTTTAGTCGAACTCTCGGCCATGCATGGCGGAGAGTTTCAGTTAACTGACAAAAAGCCTCGTGTCTCGGCGGAAACTTCCCTGATTTTTTGCATTGTTAGGTACTCGCGGGTTGTTTTGGGCTAGCCCTCGGATGCCCGCGTGCAGTAAAAAGACAGCAAGCGGTTGCCCGTGCCCAGTGAGAAGTTAGGGCGCGGGTTGTTTGTTTTAAGTGGTTTTTTGAGGAAAAACTCAGCATGGCTTTGGCTAGGAAGAGGCATGAGTTGGCCTGATGCCAGGTAAACCTGTATGGTGCATTTTAGGGTTATAACACATGGTTTGGCCAGCTTCTACAGGAAATTTATTCGGAACTTCAGTGGAATCAGTGCCGCGATGATGGACACAGTGGACAGCCGAGGCTGAAAAGAGCTTCAATCTGTTGAAGCGCAAGATAACCGAGCAGCCGGTGTTAGTGCTGCCTGATTTTCAGAAAACCTTCCAGGTGAAGTGTGACGCCAGCGGGTATGCTGTTGGAGGAGTTTTGAGTTAGGATGACAGACCTGTGGCATATTACAACGAGAAGCTGGATGATGCGAAGCTAAATTACTCCACATACGACAAAGAGTTATATGTCGTCATACAGGCATTGAAAAAATGGAGGCATTACTTAATACCCAAAGAATTTGTGCTGTACAGTGATAATCATGCACTGCAATTCGTGAGTCAGCAGGAGAAGCTGAACCAGAAGCATGCGAAGTGGGTAGAATATATACAGAACTTTACATTCGTAATCAAGCATAGTTCGGGAACTGCGAACAAGGTGGCTGATGCCTTGAGCAGGAAATGCTTGTTGCTGCAGGAGTTCAGAGTCAAGACCTTGGGTTTTGAGAATCTGAAGGATATGTATGCAGGTGACGCAGACTTTGGCGAAGCTTACGAAGCTGTTGAGAATCTGGTCCTCAGAGACAGGAGCCCTTGGATAGATTTCTTGATACAGGATGTATTGCTGTTCAAAAGCAATCAACTGTGCATTCTGGATTGCTCTATGAGAGAGAATTTGCTGAAGGAGAAGCACAGCGGGGGCTTAGCAGGTCATTTTGGGCATGGAAAAACATTCGCCAAGCTAAGCGAATCGTATTTTTTGCCAGGCATGAGAGCAGATGTGAAAAGGTTTGTTGACAGGTGCAGAATATGTCAACACGCGAAAGGCCGAAAGCAGAACACAGGGTTCTATCAGCCGTTACCCATACCCGAGAGACCATGGGAGGCCATTAGTATGGATTTTGTGTTGGGTTTACCGAGAACACAGCGAGGAGATGATTCCATCTTTGTTGTGGTGGACAGGTTCTCGAAGATGGCGCATTTCATTCCGTTCCATAAGACAAGCGATGCAACCCACATCGCCAATTTGTTTTTCAAAGAGATCGTGAGATTGCATGGATTGCCGAAAAGCATAGTCTCGGATCGGGATACAAAATTCATAGGTCATTTTTGGAGGACGCTATGGAAGAAGCTGGGGACTGATTTGGCATTCAGTTCTACGTATCATACGCAGACAGATGGGCAGACCGAAGTAGTTAACCGAAGCTTGGGAGATCTGTTGAGAAGCCTGGTGACGGAGCATCACAGCAGTTGGGATCAGATCTTACCACAGGCCGAGTTTGCGTACAACGATTCGGTGAATCGGAGTACAGGCAAGAGCCCATTTCATATTTTGTATGGGATACAACCGAGAGGAGTGTCTGATCTCAGAGAGTCAGAACAGGCTGAGACTAGCAGCGTGAGGGCTGAAGAATTTGCAAAAGCCATGCAAGAACTTCATGCAGAAGTGAAGCAGCGACTGCACAAGACGAATCAAGAGTATAAGCGCAGAGCCGACCAGAGAAAAAGACAACTTCAGTTTGGGGTTGGGGACATGGTTCTGGCGCACCTGAGGAAAGAAAGGTTCCCAATGGGGGACATATAACAAGCTCAATATAAAGAAAATTGGGCCATGCAAAATCCTGAAGCGATTTGGGGAAAATGCATACGAGCTTGAGTTACCAGCGGGCATTGGGATATCTCCGATATTCAACATTTCGGATTTATACCCATACAGGGCTGACGAAGTAGACACTGGAACGGGCGAACTAGTGGTTCAATGGCAGAAACAATTACCAGTTGCACAGAAACCTCAGATAGAATACATACTGGGTAAAAGACTAGGGACGAAGACCAGGAGAAAGCAATACTTTGAGTACCTGGTGAAGTGGCAGAACCACCCAGTAGAGGACGCCAGCTGGGAACAGAAGGCAGTCATACAAAAGCACGTACATACCGTACAGGAGCTCATGGACATGAGCCCATGAATCTTTTTGAGCCGAAGAGTATGATGCAGGAGCATCCGCACCTCGTCACGCGAGACTGCATTTAGAGAAAGGAAAAGACCGCAGGGTGACGCCAGCATCACGGTTTTGACCATTTTGATGAGCACCGTCGTTTACATAAAAGCCTCCATATTTAGGCGTACTTGTATACTGAAATAGACCGCGAGCAGATAAGCTCTCGTCCTTGTACAACAAAGGCACTTATTAGATTTAATGCAGAGAGAGTAGATTTAGTGCAGGTAGATAAGACCATTAAGTCTAGATTTGACAATTTAGCTTTTGAGGGGGAAAACAGGATATAGACACCCTCCTTTGTATTATTGTAAAGTCATTATCAGCATTAGTATTGAGGAGAAGGAAGGAGAACAAACAGCGAGTTGGCGGAGAATCCCCATGTACAGATATTGAATTAATAGAGGAATTTGATTCAATTTCATGGCTGTGATTATTCTCTGTATACTATTAACCTTATGCTATTGTATGCTTGCTTCTTGTTATGCTTTCATTATTTATGCTGCATATGTGATCTCATGGTAGATTAGAAATCTGGGGGAAAGGAGAGAATGAGTTTCGCTTATCCCACTGATTGAGCCCGGAGATTCCTGTATAGAGTGCAGTTGAATTATTCCGCATAGAGTGCGTAGAGGAGGTTCAGTAGGAGAACTCTTACTCTCACCCACCAGGAGCGACTAAGTTGAATCCTATTCCATGGATGTGATTGTCCTTTGGGTATTGTTGGGATTATGCCTTTTTATCTTTGTTTCTGGTTATATCCTTCTTTCGTATGCTGTGTACGTGATTATGTGGAAGAATTAGAAGCTGAGTGCTTGAGAGAATGAGTTCAAATTGTTTTCTCTGCCTAAGCCAAGAGACTCCTGCATCGAGTGCAGTTGAATACCTCCGCATAGAGTGCGTCGAGGAGGCTAAGCAGTTGAACTTTGGTTCTCTTTAACTCAGAGTCGTTTTGGGTTATTCGAACCGTGCAGGTGAGTGCAGGTCGGGGTGGAGCCTCAGAAGCAAGTCTGAGAACAGAGAGGTTGGAGTCCTGTGACGGGGATAGTGCAGAGTCCGGAAGGACTTCAACCCTGGAAAGCGTTGAAGGTCGAGCACAGGGAGTGTGTTCGAGAAATCTCTGAAAAGGTCTGAGTTGGTAAAAGCCCTGGAGGGATAGCACCTTAGTTTCCACTTGCGTTGAATAAAGGTGGGGAACGGAGAAACTCTTCAAGAGGAAGAGAATCGACGACTTGAATCGTCGCGGAGAATCACTAAGATTGCGACCGGACCCGTAGGTCAAAGGCATCAGGAGTTCGCGACGAAAGATTCTTGTTTCTCATAGGGTGAGGCCACAAGGAGGCGAAACGCGACGTCTCCGAACGTTTTCTTGATGTACGTCGGAATTTAATGATGTGACAAGTGATCTCGGGATATCGGATCTCGGGGTTTGGAGGCCTCAAAGTCTGACCCCGGAAGTGACGAGTGGGCGGGGTCGCGAGATTCTGAGTCATCGACATCTCGGCACTTCGGGTCTCGGGGTTAGAGCATTCGGTGGCATAGAATCGTGAGTCGCGGTAGCGCGAGGAACCGATATGTCGAGATAGGGTCAACGTTGACTGGAAGTTTCGGGTCTCGGAACCCGAGGGGCAAATTCCCTGTCGCGGAATTCGCGAAGCCGCGAAACCCGATCCTTCGTTAGATTAAGATGCGAGGATCGTCGGAAGTAACTGTGGGTAGGGAATTCCCGAGGGAGTTGGAAGAGCGTCGACTCTTCGGGCCGTGGAAAAAGACGAGATCCTGGTGGAGCGACTGTGCCGTCGAGGGCGTCGGGTTGCGTCATAAACCTTTCCAGATAGGAAATATTACTCCCACTTAGTTCAAATCTAAAAAATTTCCTTCAACAGAAAAACCTCTCCAGTTAGTACATATAGATTTATGTGGACCATCAAGAAAAGAAGGTATGGGAAAATAAGACTATTTTATGTTGATTATTGATGATTATTCTATACTATCGTGGGTTGCCTTTTTGAAGGAAAAATCTGAATCATTTGAAAAATTCAAAGTGTTTAAGGCTCTGAATGAGAATCAAACAGGAAAAATATTGAAGGCAGTAAGGTATGATAAAGGAGGAGAATTTAGTTCATGGAACTTCAAATATTTATGTGATAAACATGAAATAAAATGAGAATACACTATTCCAAGAACTCCACAACAAAATGGAGCAGTTGAGAGGCAGAAAAGATCAGTTCAACAGATGGCAAGATCAATGATGAATGAAAGGAATATTTCTCAAACATATTGGGTGGAATAAATCCATACATATATTCATATCCTTAACAAAGCTCATCTCAAGCCACATAGTGACAAGACTCGTTATGAACTATGGTTTGGAAGACCTGCTTCAATCAAGCATTTTAAAGTCTTTGGGAGTAAATGTTATATCAAGAATAATGATGAAAATATTGGGAAATATGATGATAGGGATGATGAAGGTATCTTCTTAGGTTATGCTACAAACAATAAAGGGTAAATATGCTACAATAAGAGGTTGCATAAATTGGTTGATCGTATCTTCATAAAAGTTGATGAAGACGTCTCAGTCAGAAATATTAGTGTTGAACTAAGCACAAAAGATATAATTGAAGATGAAGATGAACAAGTCCAAGGCTCAAAAAGGGAAGAATCTGAATCAAATGAAGATACAAATACTCAGGCTGACACAAATCATCAGAAAGAAACAAAACCTCCCCTCAAAATTGTTAAAAAGAATCATCCTTAAAATCAGATAATTAGATATATAAATAAAGGAGTTCAGACAAAAAGGAAATTAGTTAAAGACTCAAAACAATCTCAGATTGCTTTTCTATCTATGATTGAACCTAAAAAAATTTATGAAGCCAACAACCACAATGATTGGATTAGAGCTATGAATGAAGAACTTGATTAGATTGAGAAGAACAATACTTGGGAGCTTGTTCCTAGACCCGAAGATAAGAATGTAATAGGTTCCAAATGGGTGTTCAAGAATAAAATGAATGAAAAAGGACAAGTTATAAATAAAGCCAGATTGGTCTGTAAAGGGTATGAACAAGTTGAAGGTCAGGATTTTGATGAAACTTTTGCACAAGTGGCAAGATTGGAAGCCATCAGAATGTTTCTTGCATATTCATGTCATAAGAACTTTAAAGTGTATCAGATGGATGTTAAGTCAACATTTCTTAATGGAGATATAGAGGAAGAAGTATATATGGAGCAACCTGAAGGATTCTCATTGACAGATAATCTTGATCATGTTTGCAAGATGAATAAGGCCTTGTATGGACTGAAACAAGCACCACGATCTTGCTATTATAGACTGAACAAATTTTTACAAGACAAAGGGTTCAAGAAAGGTATTGTTGACAACAATCTCTACATTAAGTCTGAAGGTGATAATTTACTAGTTGTTTTGGTTTATGTAGATGATATTATTTTTGGCTGTAATAATGAATACTTTGTCCAGTGGTTTGCTAACTCTATGCAAACAGAGTTTCATATGTCCATGATAGGAGAACTGTCATACTTTCTTGGTTTACAAGTAAATTAGAGTTTTGTAGGAATATTTATCTCTCAAGAAAAGTATTTGAAAGAGATGTTGAAGAAATTTCAGATGGAGGATTCTTCTCCTGTCAGTACACCTATGGTGGTTGGTTGCAAGCTCAGTAAAGATGAAATTTCACCTGATGTTGATCAAAGGAAATATCGCTCAATGATAGGTAGTATTCTGTACATCACAACATCCCATCCCAATATAATGCAAGCTGTTGGAATGGTAGGTCATTATCAGTCTGCTCCTAAACAAAGTCATTTAGTAGTTGTAACAAAGATATTCAAATACTTGAAGGGCACAATGACTTATGGTTTCTGGTATCCCAGAAATCAGAATTTTCAGTTAACTGCTTATTCAGATGCAGATTGGGAAAATTGTGTGGATGACAGAAAGAGAACCAGTGGAGGTGCATTCTTCCTGGGTGACTCATTAGCAGCATGGCTTAGTAAGAAGCAGGGATATATTTCCTTATCAACTACAGAGGTAAAGTAAATTGTTGTTGCTACTTGTTGCACACAAATTTTATGGATGATACAAACTCTTACAGATTTGAAGGTAACTTATACTGATCCCATTCCACTTCCTTTTGATAACACCAATGCCATCAGTCTCTCTAAGAATCATTTACTTCATTCAAAGTCTAAGAATATATCAATAAAATATCACTTTCGCAGAGAACAAGTTACAAACAAAATTGTTCAGGTGAATTAGATTCCTTCCATAGAACAGATGGTTGATATCTTTACTAAACCATTAGCAATGACACCTTTTGGATATCTTCATCAGAAGTTGGGGGTTATATATTATTTTATCTAATATATTCACCTTGTCAGGGGGAGTATGTGATTGTCACATATATGATACCTTCGATATGTACGACAACATCTCAGGGGGAGCGTGTTTCTTCTTTGACATTGATGTCAAAGGGGGAGAAAAAGTTTGGTTGGATGTGGATGTGTGTAGTTTGGTTGGATGCTACAGTGGTTTGGTTGGATGTGTGCAGTAGTCTAGTTCATCAAGTTCTTCAAGGTTTCCATCAGTGCCATAGGGGGAGATTGTTGGAATATTTATAGACAAAAGACAGAGTATATGTGTTTGTCATTGATGGAAGGATCATCGTGAAGATCAACACAATCAACAGGGAAATGATAATGGTATGGAAATGGAAAGGCATGGAAATGGAAAGATCAACAGTGAAGAGAAACAATGATCGTTGGATTCCATTCAGAATTCCCGATGACCATCAGATGTGAATTCAGATAGGAGGAGCATGCAGTAGAAGAGAACGGATCTCGGGCATTAGATCTGAGTGTGGGGCCCGACCGTCGTTGGATCTAGGATAACTTGCATGTTCTTTAAAGTGCAAGGTGAAGCAGGCTTACAAAATCTCGAAAGAAGGAGGATTGTCCATCTTCAGGTAGGACACATGGTCACAGATCAACATTTCACTGGATGAAAGGTCAAAGGAAGGAGGGGCCTAACCTTCCAACTTACGATACGCAAAATTGTGAAAACATCTGAGCCATTGGATCGAGGAGCATTGTGGGCCGTCAGATCCAGTAGAGTTGCACAGAGGATAATCCAAGGAGTCATTCAACACTCCAAATATGTGAAGGAATATTGGTCGTCCATCAAGGACAGTCATGGATCATTGGATTCAGAAGACACGTGGTGACAGATCAACTTTTATTTGACTTAAAAGTCAAAGGAAGGAGGTGCTCTTCCCCTCGAACTCGTGATATGAAAGGTCATGAAAAGATCTAGACCATCGAATAATTAAAGTTCTGGACCGTTGATCTGAAGAGTGAAGTGCTCAAAGGACTAGCCAGTGGTCATATCTCGTGGTCATATCATCGAGAGCTGGAGAGAAGAGATAGAGAAGCCAAGCTCCATTTCAGGGATCACAACTTGGAGTGTCGAGACCCTTTGACACAGGATTGCCGAAATGTGAAATGTGAAACACATTTTGATTAGGCCAGTGGTCACAACCAATAGGGATATGGGATAAACGTGAGACCCCACACATTTAATCCAATGGTGCTGGTTATTTGAGAATTTGATCGAAGGGCTACTTTTGATCTTCATGATTAACTGTCAAGTTACGATTCAGTTAGAAGAATTTAATCGTGGTTCTTGGACGGTTGCAGATTCAGTTGTTGAAGCATTTTTTCCCTAGGATATTTGAGGAGTAAATGAAGCTGTAGAAGTGAAAAAAGAAGGAGAAGGAGTGAGGGGAGTTGTTGGTTGTTCCGAAAAAGAAAAATGAGTTGAACGGTACGAAAGGAAAAATTACAGTATGCACAGTGTGAGATCAAACTCAGAGATGAGTAACATATGGTGAAAAGACAGAAGCAAGAGCAGAATTTCATAATATCTTGAAGTAGAGAAGAATTGCATAACATCTTGAAGAAGAGAAGAATGGCAGAATAGAAAGAAGCAGAGAAGAATTGCAGGATAGAGGAGAAGGGGTAAAACTTGCAACACCTGTATTGTTGGTTATTAAATCACTTATTTATTTTGAGGGAGGTTGGGTGGTTCTAGAGAGGACTATGGTCCTCTAATATTCAAGTTTGTGCTTGAATATTGGAAGTTGTATATTCCATCTAGTTGTGGCTAGAAAATTAGGGTGGCAGGGTGGTGCTCGGGGAAAACATAGATTTTTTTGTATGCAAGTTGGTGCTTGTATAAGTCCAGTTGGTGCTGGAACATTTAGGGAGTTGATGCTTCCTTCTAGTGGGTACTAGAGAAACTAGAGAGTTGGTTCTCTCAACAAGTTGGTGCTTGTATAAGTGGAAGTAGGTGCTTCCATCCGGTTGGTGCTGGAACACTCAGGGAGTTGATGCTTCCTTCTAGTGGGTGCTAGAGAAACCAGGGATTTGGTGCTCTCAACAAGTTGAATCTTGTAAAACAAAGGTAGTAGCCTCACTTTGATTTGGTGCTCAAACATAGATGATATACAAAACTTAAAAGACTACCTATCATTTGAAGAAGAAGAGGTTTTCTCCCTTTATGGGTTTCCTCGTGAAAATATGTCTCTGTGTATATCTTATGTGTGACTGATGTTCATTATTCATGTTGTTCATATGTTCTATAATATTGATGGTCACTTGGAAGAGATTAAAAATTGTTTGAATAGACATAGATTGTTTAAGCACAGTAACAATTGATTCACCCCCTCCCTCTCAGTTGTCTTAGTATTTTTAACAAATTGTTCGAAAAAATGTTAGAAAGAGATATCTGCAACAGGTTTGTTGAAATTACTACAGTGAAATTAGGGATATTTCATGATTAATTGAGGAAAATTATCCTAGGGATTAAAAATCCCTAGTTTTAATCTCAGTTTGGGCATTTTCATAACTGTAATTAGTCAAATTTTGAATTGTAGAGTGTCCATGGAGAAATTGGGAAAATCCCCAATTTCTATAGTGCAAAGTAAAGATAATTCGACATGGAAGAGTCAAATTTCATGCTCAGAGGCCAAATTATCATGCCCAAGGTTGAAATTGGCCACGTAAATCTTAATTACAGAGTTCTATGGCGACTTGTGCAGAAAAAAATTAGAAATTATGCAATTCTAGAAAATTTGAAATTTGGGAAATTTTGGATATTTTTCTATACATGACGTGGAGGCCATGTGGCGTGATGTGGAAGTGACGTGGTAGAGGTGACATGGAATTCCATGGTGGAAAGTGTATATGGGTAGCGGGTGGAAAGTGACATGGGAGCTATGTGCGTAGGTGGTTTAGCCAATACCATAAACCATTGTCGCATGGGGGTGAAGTAGTTTGGAACAAACAATATGAGGGAGTTATAGGCCAATGAGTTGAAGGTAAATTTAGAGAACAAATTAATTTCTGAGGGCCATAACTTCCTTCTCTAGAATTGGATTGGGGTATAGGAGTAGTATACGAAAATCTATTGATCCATAGAGGAAAATCAAGTAGTTAAATTACATTTTTGGGTACATGACAGTGCACATTAGGATGTAGGAAGCACATGTAGGATTAAATGCTAAAAAGTTAGATCACTCTGAACTTCAGTAGGCTATAACTAGCATTCTGGTTGTTAGATAAAGGTGAAACTTAGAAAAATTGTTCAACATGGGTCATGAAGAAACCCAATGAAGCTCCTATCAAAATCCCGAAGGAAGTAGTGTAGGGATGCAAGAACAAGGCTGAAATTGCACCTGGTTAAAAAGGGTGCAAAGAAGTAAACGGGTAATTTTTCAAATGGCTATAACTTGATGCTAAAAGATTAGAATTGAACAAGAGGATAGTCATTGGAAATGTATTGGATAGAGGAATCTAGGAATGCACCCAAAAATGTGGATTAGAATGTATAATTCACATGAAAATAGAAAGAAAAATTCTTGTGTATTAAAAAAGGAAAAATGGTGCATAAATTGAAAGATTTGTTAAATTATTGTGGTCTAACAAATATTATTGTATGCACATTTTGCAGAGTTAATTGAAAATAAAATAGAGCAGAATTTATCAAAGATAACATAAACATGGAATAAGAAAAAATGATTTACAACCATGAATATGAATTAAGGGAGTTGTAGGTGAGCATGGGTAGTGCAGGGATAAAATCAAATGGTCATGGAGAAGGAAAAGAAGAAAGAACGAATTTGATAGAAACAATAAAGAGTTTGTAAAGAGATGTTCATAGTTATAACATTGATAAGGAGAGGCTTATGAAATCCAAGGAGAAGCAATATGGCTTCAACATCAAGTTGTTGTGGATATTGGACATAATAGAGAAGAAAATGGACAAGGAGACCAAATCAAGAAAATCAAGGAGTCAAAGGTCTCATGATAAAATAAGAGAAACAAGGAGTGTTGATAGGAACCATTATCACTCACCAAGGCATTCACTTAGGAGAGCCCATAGTATTTCAATTCCATCTCTTGTCAGAAAGAATAAGAGAAGGTATAGAGTGGATGAAATACAAGGAGAAAATAATAAGATTAAGCCTCCTACTTTTGATGATGAGCATAAGAAAGATGAAGATATTGAGACATGGATATTGGGGATAAGGAATTACTTTCAGTTCCATAATTACTCCTCATTGGTAAAAGGGATAATTGCAATCTATCAGTTCAAGGGGAAGGAATCAATGTGGTGGGACCAGTTTGTGTTAGTGCAACACATTGATGAGAATATGATTACTTGGAGGGAGTTCAAGAGTTATTTTCAAAATAAGTACTTAACCAAGAATTATTATGATAGAAAGATGAAACATTTATTCGAACTCAAGCTTGGAAGTATGACTCTGGATGAATATGAAAGGATATTCTTAGAGCTACTAAAGTATGTTGACTTCATCAAGGATGAGAATGTCAAGATTCAAATATACCTGAGTGGGATGCCATCAATTTTCAATGATAAGATACAATATGATGATCCCAAGAAATTGGATGAAACAATTAGGAGAGCCAAGTGTCTCTATGATCGACATATAGGAAGACCAACTTTCCAAAAGGCTTGGGAAGAAAAGAAGAAAAGAAACATGGAGCAAAGGAAGAAGGGGACCAAACCACCATTATTCAGAAATAATTCTCAGGGACAACCAACTTCTAAAGAGCCCAAAATGACAGAAACAATGGAGAAAATACGAAGGAAACAACCTATGAATTGTTGGGGTTGTGAGGGATACCACATGTATAGATATTTCCTTCATAGAGTTGAAAAGGTGAGGATTGTTCACAATGTATAGTAGGATGATAAATTTGAGAACATGGGCATAAGCATGCCAAGGATCTATGTATCACTGAAAAACATGCAAGTTGAGTTTCTATCCCACATGATTGAAATCAAAGGTAAGATCAATGGCCAACCCGTTTCTATTTAAATTGATTAAGAAGCTAGTCATAGTTATCTAAATCCTAAGATGGTGGAAAATCTTGGTTGGTTCAACAAGATACATGAGCTAAAATAAGAATTAATGAGATCATTAAAGAATTACCAATGGACATGAATGGAATGAGTACAAGGGAATATTTGAATATCATACCTTTTGGCTCATACGATTTCCTAATTGGTATGGATTGGTTGGAAAATCATCATGTTGTCCTAGAATGTTATAGAAAGGATTTTACTTGCTTAGATGAGGAAGGGAACTTGAGAAAAATTCAAGTTATTCCAAGGGTAGTCACTATAAGGGAACTTTAATCCTTGCAACTGAAGAGGAACTTCACAAGAGGATGCCAAATATTTGTTGTTGATATGGAAGAGACAACTAAGGATAAAGTGAAAAATATTGAAGACTATGTTGTCTTAAAAGAGTTTAGATATGTATTTAGAAAAAATACTTGGATTTCAATCTAAATGATATATTCATTTATGTATTAATGTGACTCCTGGAGCATCCCCAGTATCCAAGACTGCTTATAGGATGAGTGCACTAGAACTAAGGGAATTGCAAATGCGACTTGAAGAGAATCTGAAAAATGGGTATATACTACCAAGTGTGTCACCTTAGGGTGCCCCAATGTTATTTGTGAAAAATAAGGATTGTATCTTGAGGCTTTGCATTGAATTTAGGCAACTAACTAAGGTGATTGTGAAGAACAAGTATCCTTTTCCAAGGATATATAATGTCTTTGATCCGTTGAAGGATGCAAAGATATTTTCCAAAATTGGCCTCAGGCGAAGCTATCATTAGGTGAGAATTAAAGAAGAAGATATCAACTAGACAACATTTAGAACAAGGTATGTCTATTACAATTTTACAGTGGTGACATTTGGGTTGTCAAATGCACCAATCGTCTTTATGTGTTTAATGAATGGTATTTTCAGAGATTACTTAGATAAGTTTTTCATTGTATTTTTGGATGACATACTTATTTACTCTAAGTCTTAAGAAGAGCATTAGAAACACTTGAACATGGTACTACACGTATTGAGGGAGCATGAATTGTATGAAAATTTGAGCATGTGATCATTTTATCAAAGGAAGATAAATTATCTGGACCATATCATTTCATAAGAAGGGATAGCAGTGGATTTGGAAAATATAAAATCCATTGAAGAATGGCCAGTACCATGGCATGTCTCATAGGTGAGATATTTCATGGGGCTTGTAGGGTATTATAGAATATTCATTGAGGACATTTCAAATATTTCACACCCAATCACATCTTTAAAAAATAAAGGTGTGAGATTTGAGTGGACATCTAACTATGAAAGAAGTTTTCAGCACTCAAAATATTTATTGACAAGTGCACCAATTTTGAGAATTATCAATCCACATGAATATTTTTTTGTGTGTACTGATTCATGCAAAGAAGGGCTCGGTACATTCCTTAATCAAAATGGGAATGTGATATGCTAGGAGTCAAGAAATTTAAAATAACATGAGAGACACTATGGCACTCATGATTTAGAATTGGCAACCATAGAGCATTCCTTAAATATGTTGAGGTATTATCTCGTGGGAAACATATTTGAGTTGAGGAAAAACCATAGTGGTCTCAAATATTTGTTTGCACAACCAACTTGGAAGCTAGTAAAATCAGATGGTTGGAATTTCTCAGTGAGTATGACTTTAATGTAAAGCATATAAAAGGTAAGGAGAACAAAGTGGTTGATGCACTTGGTAGGAGGGTGCATGAGATGCATGCTACACCAATTAGCATCTATAAATTTGATTTAAAATACATAATTTTGGAATCCACACAATCAGATCAACATTATTTGGAAATAAAAGGGAAATTACAACAAGGTAATTCTCAGTAGAAAATTGAGAATTATGAGCTAAGGGAGGATGTAATTCTCTTATTCAAGGACATAATTTTTGTGACTAATTATAAGGAGTTGAAAAATATGATGTTAAGAGAAATGCATATTGTACCTTATGTTGGGCACCCATGATACCAAAAAAAAATTGTAACTATCAAGATCCAATATTTTTGGCCGAGTATGAAGAAAGAGGTGGCTAATTATATTGCCATATTTCTGGAGTGTAAAACATTCATGGCTAAGCATAGACATCTAGATGGTTTTCTACAATGATTTCCCATTCTTGAGTGGAAATGGGAAGTGGTGACAATTGACTTTATCACCAAGCTACCCAGAACAACAAACTAGTATGATTCCATCATGGGGGTGGTGGATAAGCTTACGAAAGATAATCATTTTATTCTAGTGAAGCTAATTCATAAGAAAGACAACATTACGAATATCTATATGAGGGAAATTTCCAAGGTCCATGGTGTGCTTAAGACAATTGTCTCTAACAAAGATCCCAAGTTCACGTCAAACTTTTGTAAGGGATTATTCAAAGAATTTGGGACAAATATGATCTTTAGCACAACATATCATCTAGAGTCAGAAGGGAAAACAAAGAAGGCCATATGACAATTTAATATATGCTAAGGATGTATGTGATGGATAAACCATATTTGAAGATGTTCCCATTTGAATCATTGTATGGAATAAAATGAAATACACCAGTGAGTTGGGACAACATAGTAGATAGAGCAGTGGTTGGGCTAGAGTTTCTTAGGGAAATGGAAGAACAAATAGTGAAAATTAAGCAAAAATTAAAGGCTTCCCAATATAGGAAGAAAACATATGTATATAAGAGTATAAATCATAGAGATTTTAAAGTGGGTGACCATGTGTTGTTTAAAGTGAAGGCCAAGAGAGGTTCCTTGAAGTTCAAGAACTTTTTGAAGCTAGCAACAAGATATTGTGGACCCTTTGAAATCCTAGAGAGGATTGGTCCTATTTCATACATGATTTCACTACCTACATCCATGAAAATTTATAATGTATTCCATGTGTCTTTGCTTAAAAAGTGTGTTCTTGATGTTAATTATGTAATTTATTGGAATGTAATTCAGGTGGAGCAAGAAGGAGACTTTCGAGTTCAGCTGGTTTGCATATTGGATTGGAATTCAAGATACTATAGAATTGAGAAAGAAAACTAGTAAAGGGCCAGTGGACTTGTTATGGTCCTGAAGATGCAACTTGGGAGCATGTGAATTCCATGCAAGAAGAGTACCCACATATTTTTGAATATTTTTAAAGCATTTTTCTTGTACATGTGTATATAATGCATTGAGGAAAATGCATAAATAAGAGGGAGGGGAATGTAATACCCCTAGGATGAACTCCAATTGTAATGTACATATAAGATGGTGATCCAGGATGCTTGAGCCAAAGTTCCTTTGTATATATGTTTTGAGGCCAGAGTGCTTGTGTGATTATTAGTTTGGAGAGCCTAGATGCTAAAAGGCCAATGTTCCTAACATTCTAATATGTAATTATACTTGTATTATTAATAAAAACAAATTTTTCTTGCAAACCCAATCAAATGAAAGAGTAAGGGGAGATAGAACTCCACACTAAAAGGTAAAGGGGTCTAAGATTCTAGGAAGAGGGGCTAGGAAAAGGGGGCTTAAGCCAAGAAAATATTATGATGATATTTCCTAAAGTCTAATTTATGGGATATATATTTATCCTAAGTTCCTAAAGGATGGGAATGAGTCACCAAGTGGATTCACGTTAGTTCATAAGATGACAAGTGTCAAGTTATTATCATGAAAATATATTATTGGGACTTAGTGTATTTTCATCATTCACTAATTATTCCATCTCCTACTCTTTCAATCCATACCTTCCTACAACCATCAGCCATAAATTCACTTGGCAATATTTCGAGAGATGTTGTAACCCGTAAACGTGGGGAAATTAAGCTAAAGATATGAGGTTTTAGGCCCATGTGCTATTGAAGAAGTGTTTTTTCAGGCCCATGCGCATTCTCTCTAGGTGAGAGGGATGGTGGTAATTGTCTTCCCAAGGTGTCAAGTTGTAGCTACAAGGATTTGAGACTTCCTGTTCATCCTATTGTTGAAACCCCATAAGGAAAGTGGGGAAACTGAATGATTGTGGAGAAGAGAGGGGAATACTTTGTGGGGTGGGACATGCATGTTTGGAATCATAGGATATATGATGTCTACTAGTGTTGGCACTGTAGTCTGAGATATACAACTATTAATGGACCTTAGCCTGGCTTAGGATTCCTTTTCCCTGGTGGAGTTTTATCCCCATCTCGAGGGTGACATACTTCTGAGAGTTTATGAGAAACATATTCTATGGATATGAGGAAAGTCCAAGGTAATCAATAAGTTTGTGACCTTTAAAACAAATAATTATATTTTGTGCATTTTATATAATTACTGTGTGTAAATTTGAGTGTTTATCTTATGGGTTTTTCTTGTACTATTATGCATGCATATATTTTTTGTAGTCTGTATAATTTTGTGCATATTCATAACAATTTTATTTAAATTTATGGTATCAGAGTTCAAATTTTTTTTGTGGAATTTCCCAACTTGGGGATGAGGATGCTACAATCGACTTAAGGTGTTTGATAGTTTTTGGTAAGCTTTACTCGAGACTGAAAATGAGTAGCACAAGGATTGCAGTCAACCATATTAAAACATGTCAATGGATCCATCACATATTTATACTGAGAAATGAAAAATCCATCACATAGTGGTAATACTTGAAGAGCCAAAACATAATGCAGAGTACCAAGATATATCCTATCAAAGGAGTTAATGATATATAATGAGACAGTTGTATACATATACAAAAACAAGCAAGGTGTATCCATTGGTATGGAGTACATACAATCTGTCATAAAATTCACATTGTTTGAAAATAATTCAAAGAAATAAACTATCGATCTTAGCATACAAAGATTGGGGATTCAAACCGTAAAGAGACTTCTTGAGTCGACAAACAAAATTTGAATCTATCACAAAACAAAGTGGTTGTTCCATGACAATTTATTCAGATAGGTATCCACAAATAAAATCACTCTTCACATCCATCTGATGGATTTTCCATCCAAAATGATAATCAAGGGAAAGAATTAGTCAAACATAGTTCATCTTTGTGACAGTGACAAAGGTTTCATTGTAGTTGATTTATTCTTGTTAATAAAATACCTTCGCAAATAGACACGATTTATGTCACTCAACAAAACCTTCGGAGATAAATTTGGTCTTGTAGTCCCATCAACACCTCACAATGTTCCTTCCTTGTGATTAGGGAACTAAGTCCCAAGTATGATTCTTCGACAAAGAATCAATTTCTTTCTACATATAATACTCTCATTTAGGTTGTCCTTCAACATTTAAGTAGGAAATAGATCAGAAGTTTCAAGTACACAAGTCGTCAAAGAAACACTGGCATGTTGCTATTGAATTCAAGTTTATAGTCTAGAGAAGGAATCTCCGGCATCAACTCTAACAACTTCTATTTCATGTCCCCATTTTTGGGTTCCCCTTTTATGCATTTGGAGATGACTTATGAAGCTTGTCAGTGAAGAAAAAAAGCAGTCAAGAGGTTTATTCTATGTCACCTAGCTAGGTGATGTTATGTTTCTAAAGTGACATTTAATTAAAAGATAATAAACTGTAACGTCCCCAACCACCCAATAGGTCGGGCTACGCAATAGAGTAAACATCTGTATGCTTTGATGTCAATCTGTAACATCCCCAAACACCGAGGCTGGGCCATGCTACTCTAGATAAATATCATGCTCAAACATACATAAATATATATCTAATGTAATTTTTAACTAGACATAAACATTTTGTTCATACATATATTAATGTGGAAGTGACAATAACACATACAAATTTACAAATGATTTACATTCTTCTATCACAAATCACAATGCATAAATAACAGTAAAAACCTACATACAGTATTCGTAGGAAAACCCATAAATATAACAACATATACATGAAATACTCATCATTATAGCATGTACAAATACACATCATGTAAATGATTAGAGGTTTGGTACTTATATTTAAATTGAAGTAAACCAACTACGTGCAGACATTCCACAAACCTCCCAGCCTTAGACCACGTTTCTCATCACTCTTAGTAGTGGTTCATCCCCGAGCTGGGACTAAGCTCCATCCGACAAGGGATTCCTAGCCTAGGCAGGGACAACAGGAAGTTGCATGGTACAACATGAAGGATTTCCTCCAAGGAGCCATTTATGCCCACAACTCACAGAATCTCATTCTCCACATGCCTGTCCCACCCCAGGAGTGTACACCTTCCCTGTCACACAGTCCATCGGCTACTGCACCTCCCTTTATGGGGCTTCAACAACAAGTCAAATCAAGAATTATCATAGCTTTGTAGCTACTACTAGAATCCCTCAAAGACAAATCACTTCCTCAACACACTCTCTCACCTAGAGAGAGTTGCTCACAAGACTAGCATCCTTCTTCTTCTATCAACAAGACTGACAACCTGCTTCTTCACTCCCTCTCCTCAACACATGGGCATGGTGATGGAAACAAAAAAAACTGGGCATGGGGAACGGTACTGAAAGGAAAAATGAAGGAAACCACCAGGCTACAGGTGCAACGAGGTTAACAATTTGGCTTGTTACAGAGGTTCAGGGTGTTTCATGAATTCCACAATGTTGTTCTAGGGTTAATGTGTTCTTGCTAGGTGCACTGCTCAATCAAGCTAACAAATGTCCATCTTGGTTCAAATGGTGAGATCCTGAGAGAATGTTGAGAATCATGAAAATGGTCTGCCTGGTGAGAACTTCCCAACTGTGAGAATAGTTATCTTGGTGATAAATGTTGGTGTAAGTTTGATAAGACCAGGGTCCTTCTCAGGTTACCAACAAAAGGTACCATGTAGTATAGAGCGTTGGAATTTTCATCTCCTCTGAAGAGAAGAAGTTTCACCAGAAGAGCTCCTGAGACAGATAGATAGGGAAGGGTAGGGAAAAGACTTGAGAGGATCCATAGAGCCTTTAAGACTCATTCCTAATCTTGCATAAGAGCCATGAATAGATCTGTAACATACATGTGCAATAATTGAACCTACTTATGTCATTATCAAGCATTTAAACGTAGAAACATCAACTAGAACTCATAAGCCATAAGGAGATATTGTAATGCATGAGTAAACACACAGAGACACATCATATTTGAATATTTAGGTCCTTCTTCATATTATCTTTGGAATCTTTCTTTGATTACAGACTCAAAATTACACAATAGTGCGTTGTATAGATTCTTGGCTCTGGACTCAAGTCATAGAGCTCCAATTCTCAAACTAATAAATACAATTCATTAAAGACTCAAGACTTGAATTCGCTCGAATTACAATGATCATCAACAACTATTCCGACTGGTTAAAAACAACAAGAATGTCTAAATCAATCAACTCAACCACAACCTGACCAACCCTTTTCCAATTATCCTGGCCAACCCTTTTACAATTATGTTTATCCCTATATATAAGTTGGGTTGTGTCTTCCTTCTTGGCTTGCACGCTTTCTTGTTTTGTTTCAACTGTTTGTTGTTTAGCTGGAATTACATTGAATTTCACAACTAATTTATGTTTCTCTTTCTCTAGGCCTCTGATGAAGCTTGTACAATTCGTGCTCAATCCAAACTTGTGCAATTCCTTATCAAAAAATGAAAGTCCCAACAGGCTCCGACCACAATCCTTGACTCACCCTCGAGTCAAGTGTTTGGTTCTTTCACATCCTCTAGGAACATCTTCTATTTTCCCTCGTCCATATTTTATTCTTCCTTGGGATGTTCTGTCATTGATTTCTCTTCTTTTACCTCTTCAAATGAAGGGACCAACTCTGGTACTAACTCTAAGGATCGTTGTTTCACTCCTTGAAAGCTTCCAACTTTGTCCTTCCATTTCGAGGCGAGGAGTGATGCCTCTAAAAGAAACTGTTGGGTCGTCTCTTTGCTATATTTCTTTGTCTTGGCCTCGACCAGCAAGTTCCACTCGGAATATGCTATTGCATCAACTTGATGCATTTGCCTGTAGGTTGTCTGAATTACAGGTCGAAATTCATGCATCTCCTCCTTAACTATGGACTGTGCCTCAAAGAGTGTATTCAGTTCATTGTCGGTCTGTTGGATTTGGTCGAACTTCGGTTGTTGCTCTAATGGGTCCATTGTGGCCGCAACTTCTTCATTTAACACTTGGATATTTGTGTGCACCTCCTCAAAGACTTGGTTTCGTAGAGAGATGATGCCCATCCAGTCGCTGACTTCCCTGAAGATTTTGGTGCATTCCATCGGGTGCTTGTGTAGTACTGCTCGAACATTGTTACCTTGCAATATTATCTTCTACATCTGCTCCTGCAGCTTCCGGGGATGTTGCTCTACCTCTTGTTGGGCTTGTTGTAACTTTGCTTCCAGTTGCCCAGCGCGAGTAGCGAGTTGTGTCCATGCTTCTTGTAGCAACTCGATATATTGTTCTGGCTCGCCTACATCATTGACCTCAAGTAATTCAGCCGCAAACTTCTGAATATCCAGCCAGGCTTCGACAAGTCGTTCCTGCACTTTTTCCAGTTTGTGTTGAAATTGGATTTTGGCATTCTCTTGTTGTATCCTGCATGTTTGCGCGATGAAATCTTCCTTCCTTGCAACCTCACCGGATCTCTCGGCCTCCTAGACCCTTTTCTCTAACTGGTCCATTGATTCTTTGATTAGTCCAAATAATTGCGTCGCTAGCCACTGTACTAGGTCAGAGGATGAAGGAGATAAATTGTTGGGTGCTCATGCCTATAGTGGGAATCCACTGGCTATGGAATGGTCCAAGTGGGTTTCTACCTCTTCCCCCATTGGTGGCACTGGTGTTATCCTCAACCTTAGCATTAAGGGAAAAAGAGTCAAAAACTTTGTTCTGGCTATGCAGAGTTGCATCAATTCGGCGCATTGCTAAGGGTTCTGGAGGACCCAATACATTTGTGCTCACGCAAATGTTGTATCCTTCCTGGTTGTTGATTATGGCTTGTTCTGATCATCTGGTATCTTCGTCTCTTCCGGTGCTTCTGCTTCATGTGCCTTGATTTCTTGGGCACCCTCACCCTTGGCTAGTGAGGTGATTTGTTGGTTTCTTTCAACTTCTGGCTCCTCTCTAGTTAAGGCTTCTTTTTCTTGCACTGAACACTCAGTCTGTTGTTCCTGGGTGTCTGGATTTGGATCATTTAGCATCATGCTCGACTATGATTCTTTGGGGTCTAGACCAAAATTTTTTTATGTTGGTTTGGGTGACTCTTGGGTTATTTTTGGGAGTCTTCACTCCATTATTTATGGTTGATCAAGCTACATCGTTTCTAGGGTTGTGGTCTGGGGTGGACTGGTGGTGGCGGGGTTTGGTGATTGGGGTCGTTGAGGTGATGGGGGTTGCTTAGTGAAAAATGTGGATCAAAGTGTTTCAAGCTCCGGTTCATCCTGAATATCAATGGTAGTGGTGGATTTGATGGGTGTGGGGGGTGACTGATGCAAGGGGTTGGGGTTTCAGAGGTTTGTTCATTGAGACCTCGATTTTGGGCCTCTTCACCAATGGTTCGGTACCAAACACAACAACCAAGATATGGTTAAAATCCACACCTGACAACACGAAATCGTCTGGAAGTTGATGGAGGGCCGATATTTTCCTCCACTCTAACTATTGTATCTCTTCTTCCTCCTCAGAGTCTGATTTTATTGGAGCATCTATCTTCTTTGGCTCTGGGCCTAAGCTTAGTCCTTATCCTGCTTCCTTGTATTTTTTCTTCAGAAGCTCCACAGAAAATGTGTAATGCATCCCCGACTTGCGTGGATTGTGTTTGACTCCTGGCCATGACATGCCTTCCCTGTCAAAAGCCTCCTCATCTAGATAGAACGATAGCGTTTTTGTGTGGAAATGATCCCTGTTGACATGTCTCATCCAGAAAAAAGTATGGTGTTGGTTCATGCTGAAGGCGATATTTCTCATATTGCAGTTGAGAAGCTCATGTGGGATATGAAACTTTTGTGTTGCATCTATCAAGATGTTGTAGCACTTACCAAATGTTGTGGCATTGAAGGTTGTATTATCCAACTCTGGTCTGGACTGCCATGGCTCGAACATCTTCGCCATTCGGCCCTTATCTGGTATTACCAGTTGTCTGCCCATAGGTGGCTTCCATTTGAACATTGTGAATGCCACAAGTAGGTATCCATAGGTGAAGGTCCCTCTCTTCTCTTGTGCCTCCTCGCATGCCACTAGTAGTTCCTCTAGTAGGTAACTACACCAATTGAACACTGCTCCATTGGCGCAAAATTCGACAACTAATAATGCATCTAGAGTGCATTCTCCCTTGTAGTATGATCTCATAACCTTGCTAAATTTCTCATAGAGGTTGAGCTCGCCTTTCTTTTTCCCGTGCTTATCAGGATCCTTGAATCCTTTCGACACATCCTCTCCTTGGGAGGATAGTCCAATAAGTTGTTGGATGTCTTCTGCATGGATTGGATACCACTTGTCCAACCGTAAACTTATGTCATGCACCCTTCTTATCAAAAAATTTGTGCATCGTGCAATCTCACCCGTTGTACCCAAGACTGGTAGGTCTCTCAGGTTCATGATGGTTGAATTGAATAAGTTGATGAAGTCTTATTTTGGCACAAATTGCATACCTCTGATTCCATCTGGGGCCATCTCCCAAAAGACATCTATGTGCATCTGTGGGAACAAGACTGAATCCACGAGGTTAAGTTCGAGGATATTAACATGCTCCACTTTCCCCTTTAGATCACCCGTGACCTTGACCCGGGGGTCATAGGGTTTTTATGGTACCACTTCTTTCGCCATGGCGCTTCATCTAGTTGTGGCTCTCAACATCCAGGCTTCTGCAGCCAGCTCAGGATGACATATTTCACAATGGTATTGACTGGTTCACTCTACTGAATTCGAAACGGTTATGCTTCTTTTGGAAATGATGCATTTTCGAGTGAGTTCTCAAGGCCTTATACTTGGCTTGACGGGTAAGTTTAGAAATAACTATTTTTCATCATGACTGTATGGAGGCAACATGATCTAATTTGTCTGAAGGGATAGTTTAATAGGTTAAATCCTATTGGGCGATTCTAGCATTTAATTATTTTCGTGAGTGTAATAGGGATGTGGCTGATTTCAAACCTTTCCATTTGGCGGTTGGGTATCCAGGTGTGAACTTTGATGGAATATTTTCATAATGCAACTTTATGGCTTAACGAACTTCAGACGTGGTACTACAATGTCAATAAAGACTCTGACTAGACTAGGTTCCTGTGGCATATGGATTTAGATCATATTCAGATTCATCCTTTCTCTGACCACATACGTTTTCCATGTCATCTTAATGACTGTCATTAATGGATTCTCTTAATCTTTGGATCCTGCACTGCCGAGTCATTATTTCTATATCAAACAACACTTAATCAGAAAATGAACTATGTGTAATGGCGCAATACTGCGCATATTGAATTTATTACTAAACTTACAAAAATTTTAGAAAACTCAAATCTAACTATTGTACAAGATATTTTGGACTAGAGAGACAGTCCTTCTTTCTTAGTCTTGAGATAGGTAGGGCTTCAGGAGAGTACCATTCACCCATCCTGGTCACAACAAACCATCCAGTTGCGTGAGTCAGACTACTCCTAATGGTTAGATCTCCGCAATCATGAATGGTCTCAACCAATGCATATGCATATTTCTAGGATGCTTTTGGTACCGTCTATCATAGAGAAGAACCTTGTCTCCTTGCGTGAATACCTTTTTCTTAATGTGCCTGTCATGGCAATCTTTTTGTCTTACTTTTTCAATTGACTGATGAAATCCTGCTAGAAAACTGGTCTCCTCGAGTTCTTGTAGTTTTGTAAGTCTCTGCACAATGGATTCCTCTTTTGTCATGTGTGTGACTTGTGAAATATACAAACTTGGAGTGATGAACTCTGCAGGCACCACTGCCTCTCTCCCATAAACCAACTAGAATGGTGTGTGCCTGTGGAGTTTCTTTGTGGTTGTCTTGTAATCCCATAGTAAAGTTGGAACTCAGTCATCCCAGTCCTCTCAATTTCCGCAACATACCTTTGTTAGTCCCCTTTCCAATATCTTATTGAAGGCTTTGACTATTTCGTTTCCCTGTGGGTGGTATGGACTGCTCTTGTGATGATGAATCATAAATTATGTTGTAAGTGTTGCTATAGTACTGCTAATAAAATGAGCTCCCTGATCATTGGTTAGGCTCCTGGGACATCCGAATCGAGTAATTATATTCTCGAAAATGAACCTGGAAGCGGTATCTATCGAACAATCCTACACAACTGTCGCTTCTTCCCAACAGGTAAGGTAGTCAGTCGTGGTAATGATGTACCTCGCCTTTGAATGTTTGGTTGTGGGGTTAATTGGTCCAATGAAGTCAACTGCCCATTTCTCAAATGTGTGTAGAGTTCTAACTGGTTGTAGTGGTAGTTTGTCTTGGTGTGACAACTTGCCCATGTGTTGACAAACATGACATGATCTAGAATATACTTTTTCATCCTTGAAGAGTGTTTCCCACCAAATTCCTACCTGTAGAACTTTCTATGCAGTGGGCTTTCCTCCTACGTGGCCTCCTGCAACTCCATTATGGCATTCCCAGAGTATATCCTGCCTTTCATGGTCCAGGACACACCGTATGAGAATGTTGTCTAGTCCTAGTTTATACAACTATCTGACAATCAACTGGTAATTTGCTTCTCTAACAACCATATGGCATTTCTGGTTTGCGTGATAGGTTTCAGGATAGGCCCCTATACTGAGAAATATTTCTATGTACTACAGGTATTCTGGTATGGCCTCAATCCTAAACAAATTTTCATTTGGGAGCTGGTCATCTATCGCTCCACCACTTTCCCCCGACTCTAACCTGGACAGGTGATCAGGTCCTACATTGTGTCTTCCCGGCTTGATGATAACTTCAAAGGAAAATTCCTGAAATAGAAACAACCATCTACAAATTCTCCCTTCCAACACAGGTTTGTTAACTAAATATTTCAATGCAGAACGATCAATGAAGAATTTGAAATGAGACCCTAAGAAATAATGTCTAAATTTCTGCAAAGCATAAATCATAGTCAAACCCTCCTTTTCCATCGTTGTGTGGTTGCATTCTACTGGCGACAACTTCTGACTCGCAAAATAGGTAGGGTGATCCATAGCTCCATCTCCAGGTTGCGTTAAAATGGCCCCTAAGGAAATTCCTGAAGCATATACATGGACGTCAAATTCATTCTCCCAGTTTGGGAATATCAGAATTAGTGTTGTGATGAGTTTCTCCTTAGGTGTCTCAAATTATTTATCACATTCCGGAGTCCATTAGAACATTTTAGCCTTTTTCAGTAGGTTTTCCAGAGGTGCAGTAATGTTGGCATATCTTCGGATGAACCTACGATAGTAACGTGTGTGTCCCAATGTGGAGCACAACTGCTTAGTACTCATGGGTGGTGGCATATTCACAATAGCCGCAACTTTGGTTGGGTTTACCAATACTCCTTCTCGGAAGAATATATGGCCCAACAAATTCCCATGTGGTACAAAAAATATACACTTTCTGAGATTCAATGAGATCTACAACTCTCTGCATCTGTCAAACATTATCCTTAGCAGTGCTACATGTTCCTTGAGCAGGCTATATATTGTACAATCATCCATATAGACTTCTATAAATTTATGAATGAACTCTGTAAAATTTTCTATCACAATCCTGGATAAAACTGCAGGGGTGTTCTTTAAATCAAATGGCATCACATTGTATGCAAAATATCCCCATTATGTTTTGAAGGTGGTCTTTCTTTTTTCCTCGTCAACAATCCTGACTTGATGGTATCCTAAAAATCCATCTATGAATGCATATGCTTCCTTTCCTGCAACTTGTTCTAGCACCTCATATGTAAAGGGTGTTGGGAAGGGGTCATGTACATAGGTAGAGTTGAGACTTTTGTAGTCTACACAGACTCTAATATCCTCTGTGTATTTCTTTCTTTCAATCACTATCGGGCTGACCCACTATGTTTCTTCTACTGCAAAAATGAGACCTTCTTATAACATCTTATCTATCTCCTTCTTAAATTTCTCTTTTACTCTTGGATTAAGACGATATGGTCTATGTCTCACAGGCTTGGATCATGGATTTAACTCAATCTTCATTTCTCCCATGACTCCTTTGATTCCCTTTAACTCTAAAAAAGTCTTGGGGAATAAATCATCATATTATTCAGGTAAACTCTGTATTTCCTGACTAGTTTGGTCATCCCAGTAATCTCCCACCATAGCTATATTGGGTTGCTCTGCGGTCCCTATGTTGATTTTGCACAATTTTAATGGGTGATTGTAGGAACTATTAGTTTGGTTGGGTATGGTGTTTTGGATTTCTCTGCTCCCCTCTGTCTCTTTGATGGCTAGGTTTCTCAGTTCTTCTAAGTCATCTATGATTTCTGAATCTTTGCTAATATGATAGCATTCTATAGGTGTCTCAGTTGAGTGAAAGTGGATATCTGTCTGAAGTTCTTGGCTATGCTTGGCACATACCACTAAGTTTGATTTCTGACTACCATTATGTGTAAAAAATAATTATTTAATCTTTTGCAGGTCTACTTCAAGCTCAGGGTACTTACTTGTGAATACAAATTCCTTGCAAAAATGAGCTGCCATTGTTTTTCAGTCGTTGGTTTGTCTTATGGTTTCCTCATGTATAAACCAAGATTTTGCGATTGGATTTAGAGAATGGGGAAATACTTGAATCTAGAAGTGAGAGGGTATCCCTGCAGCTTGCCACCAAGTCGCACATTGTTCGATGTGTATTCTAGGATCCAATTCTCCGTTGAATGGTTGTGCAACTTGGAGATCCGTCTGCATCTTTTATTCCAGCTGCTCCTTGTTCTGGAACCTGTACTTGATAGCTTTCTTCACCTCATCCCAAGTTCTGAGTATGACTTTATGATTAGCCCACCATCTGGCGGGGTTTTTCTAGAAGGCTACATATAGTACCGATATTATTTGATCTTCTCTTACATATTCTTCCATTTTGTGTAAAAAAATGTCGAGATTTGAGGTGCCATCATATACTGGGTATTCTCTAACTTCGGTCCCAACTCATCTGGTCACTCTGACAGTTGCGCATATTCTTGAGAATATTTTGTGTGACCCTTGTTGCCAACTGTCAAAAGCCAATTCTGAATCTTCATCTATTGACTGTATACTTCTCCAACTTACTGACCCATCGGCGGTGGGGTTTATATAATAGTTTCTTGTCCCAACTGTTACAGTCACGTACAACTAGTCCAAGTCTTCTCCCTCCATATTATTGTCTGTTGGTTTTGTATACATGGGTCCTACATATGGATCCAAGGGTTTGTAAATTCTAACCTTGTACAATATCTACTGCAAACAGATATTAAAAAAAGAACAGAAAAGATACAATGGAAAATACAAACATTAGACATATATTTTTCCCCTGGAAACCCAAACCGAGAAAACTAGCATATTCTATATTCATTGATTCTGATACATTGTTTACAATACAATATACATATAGGAGCTAGCGACATCCAAAACCCTAACCCAATGACCTGGATTAGTCCAAAACCCTAATTCCTTAACCAAAAATAGAAATCCATCGTCAAAAACCATGTGCCGAAAAACCACCTAAATACATGACACGTTTCCTGAGGTAGGTGTCACGTTTCCCAAGGCATAAATTGTTTTTCTTGAGACACTACTACTCGTGCAAAGAATATAACACATACCCAACAAGGTTAAACTACCTTGATTCCCTTTTCCTCAAAGGTCATGGTGTCTTTCGTTAAGTCGATTATTGCAGAATTATCATAGGCCCAATCAATACCAAGTAGTGCAGAGTAGGGGTCCTTATCTCCCATGATCTCAATGAATTCAAATTCATCCACTGTTTTTACTCTTGCTACATATATTTCCACATTCTCCAGCCTTCCTATGGGGAAGATACAATATTGGTTTTCCATTCTTAATTGAATTAGGGAATATGTTAGCCTCGGTTTTCCTAAGGCTTCCCAGGTCTTCTTAGGCAGAATGTTTACATCCAACCCTAGGTCCAACATGATGTCCTTAATCTCAAATTCATCTAACTGGGCTATTAATATGAATTTCTTGTCGATTCTTACTTTTATTTGTTGCACTCTCTAAGTAATTTTCTCAAGAATATTGGCCCTTATCCTTGCTTCTAGGGGTTCTTCATTTCCTAAAACTAGGTATAGCGCATTGCGCAACTTTTCTATTAGTTGATCATTCCCTAGAACGTTAGAGAATAATTGAAACCAAAGGCCAACTACATTAGTTTTCTTAGGTTGTCTTGGTGTGACTACAGGGATTCTGGGTGCAGGGGGTGAAGCAAGGAATTGTGCGATCTTAGGATAAACAGTCGGGTGGGGGGGTTCTCTCGCATTTCAGGATTAGGAATATTCTAAAATAATTCTACGGCATCTTTAAATAACATATTTTGTTTTATAGGTTCGTACCTGTCTCCCTTGGGTGCTTCTTTCTATATCTGAGGTATAGTATTAGCATCAACTCCTGTCTTCACTCCTCCTCAAGTAACAATATTTAGGTTGGGCAATTGTTCCTTAGAATTCCTCTTGATTTCTGAGTTTATAAGGTTAGTTCTTCTTTCTCTAACTCTGTCTTCCCACTTTGCTATTAACTCTGGGAAGTCTTTTGTTGCATGTATGTTGGTTCTAAAGTGAGAACACCATGACTGCCTTGGATGGGGACAATCTGTACCCAAGTGACCTTTCTCATCACAGTTATAACATATGCTTGGTCCTCTTCCCCTAGTTATTCCTCCTCTGAAGTATCCTCTGGCTCCACCCTCTCGACGTCTTCCTGGTCCCTAAGGTTTTTCATTCACCTTGAGTGGTTTTCGGTCTAACCTATCTACAAGTGCATCCAAATCTCTACATTGATTGGTAGTATGTGTGGTAGACGCGCAGAACTCACAGTGTATTATGTTTGGTACTGTCGAATATTTCTACATGATGGGGCACTGTCTTGGCCCATGCCCATGGGTTCGGCACATTTCACAATACTCGGTTGTTGATGTTGCTTGGCCTCCTGGAAAAGCATGATATGGGGTGGGGTTATGGAATGGTAAATTCATCAACACTTGCACAACTCCTCCCATGGGTTCTGGTGGCACTACCATCGGATTCCGAGGAGGTCCCATTCCCCTCATTCATGGACATTCATTGTCTATATAAAATTCCATATAACATCCAGTGCACCAAACCTGTGGCCATCCTAGTCTGGGTATTGTCAGCTACTGAATATTTTATGTGAGTGTCGATATATGCCCTTGTAGTTGTGCCAGATTTGCATCTACTGGGGGTTTGGTCACTCTTAGGTTCCCAAGGTATCCCACCATGGATTCAATCTTCATCGGTTGTTCCAAGGCATCTGTTAATGTGGCTATCCACTATTGCGTTAGCAGAATCTGAGTCAGAGGGAGTAACCCCTAAATGTACCACTCCCTTTGATGTTCTTCGTGGATTGGATTTTCCACCCTCCTTATGGAATCTATGAACTTTTGGCTGTACTCCTAGGCGGATTCACCTTCCCGCTGCTAGATCTCGTGTAACTCCGATAAAGCCTGTTGTTCTGACTGGGGTAGTTTGAACTCTGCTATGAACCTTGTATGTACCTGGCTGAGTGTGAATGCTTGACCTTGTTTCCCTAGCACTCTCGGCTCAATGATCTTCATGTACCATTTGAGGGAGTGACCTCTGAAGGTAGTATGTAACTCAACCAAATTATTCGCATCCAGAGTCCCTCTAGATGTCAAGATTTATTCACAAAGGAACCAATGTTGCTCAACGTCTTCATCTCCCTTACCCCAAAATTCTGGGTATCGAGCAATTGAACCTCGTGCAGGTCTATCCATTACTGATCTTGTTGTTCCTATCAATATGAATCCTAATGGTGTTTCTTGTGATCTACCAGGGGATCCCAATATCCTCCCTGTATTCACACTTCCTGGTTGTGACTGACTAATTAATTGTACTGGAGAAGAATTAGGATGAGAAGGTAGTATATGAATTACTGCCTGTATAGAAGATGCTTGGGGTATGGGTGATTTGGGGCTGGCTCCACTGGATTTGGGGTGGTTTTCTTTGATCTGGGGCGTCTCATTTGCTTCCACTGGGACGATCTCTTCAACCGGATTCCCGATCTCTCCTATTATCAGGGCTGAATCTTCTCTTCCTTCTCCAAGATTTAGGCCGATGTCTTCCTCTCTCACATATGTACCTTCTCCTTCTTTTCCCACCTTTTGGGGACTTCTTTGTCTCCATGTCTCTCTCTCATTCAACCTTTGACTAGACAATTGTTCCTGTCTTCTCATCTTCTACAATTCTTCCATATGTCTTTCTTCTACTTCTCTCGATCTGCCTTCTTTCCTCAACTTCTCAGACTATATTGTTTCTTTCTTGATCTTGTCGCACCACCACTTCTCTACTATGGAGGCTCTCTTCAAGGCTCACTCATCTCTTGAGTCCATTTCTTGTTGTTTCCCACCCATTTGTCAAAGAACCCTTTCCCTCTCTCATTCCATGACTCTCACCCCACCTCGACCTACCCTAGGCGAGGGTGTTTACATTGCCATCTCAGTTGGGGACATAACCAACATCCCTTCCTCCATCAAGAAAACCTTAATACACAGGGGGATTTCTCTCAACAACCTTCCTCTTGCATCTTTCTGGAAAATTTCCCCTGCCCGTGAGAAAGACCGATGGTTCTCAACTGAAAATTCAATTATGTATCCTTCTAGTGTGGTGTTGACCCAGAAATGCATAGCTCGTGTAGCTGGACAATCCAAACTTTGAAGTGTTGCTAGATTCTCGGTATCCCATGCGCGGATTCTCTTAAACTTCCCTTGGAACTCTGGAGCTTCTTGAATCCTCTTGATCGAGTAGAAAAATTCTTCTGGGAATTTAACCCAGAAAATCTCGTACCGGTCACGAGATCTTTCTGAGTAAAAGATTGCTTCATGAGTGTTTTCCACTGATTTTCTCCTCAGTTCCGCTTCTTTCCATATGAAGTCGTCACAGTTCATTTCCCACCATTGATCAATACCATATCTATGGATCAGCGAAATCATTCTCTCTATAGGTTCCCTTTTAACAAAGGTCCCAGTAATGAAACCATTTTGTTGGCATGAGTTTGATCAGACTAGGGTCCTTCTCATGTTACCAAGTAAAGGTACCATGTAGTCTAGAGCGTTGGAATTTTCATCTCCTCTGAAGAGAAGAAGTCTCACCCGAAGAGCAGTTGAGACAGATAGATAGGGAAGGGTAGGGAAAAGACTTGAGAGGATCCATAGAGCCTTCATGACTCATTCCCTATCTTGCACAAGATCCATGAACAAATCTGAAACATACATGTGCAAGAATTGAACCTACTTACATCGCTAGAAATAATTTAAACGTAGAACCATCAACTAGAACTCATAATCCATAAAGATATATTGTAATGCATGAGTAAACACACAGAGACACATAATATTTGAATATTTAGGTCCTTCTTTATATTATCTTTGGAATCTTTCTCTAATTACAAACTCAGAATTACACAGCAGTGGTTGTACAGACTCTTGTCTCTAGACTCAAGTCACAGAGCTCCAATTCTCAAATTGATAGATCCAATTCATTACAGACTTAATACTTGACTTCGCTCGAATTACAATGATCATCAACAACTAATATGACTAGTTAACAACAACAAGAATGACTAAATCAATCGACTCAACCACAACCTGACTAACCCTTTTCTAGTTATCCTAGCCAACCCTTTTCAAATTATGTTTATCCCTATATATAAGTTGGGTTTTTTCTTCCTTCTCAGCTTGCATGTTTTCTTGTTCTGCTTCAACCATGTGTTGCTTAGCTGGCATTGTGCTGACTTTCACAACTGCTTTGTGTTTCTCTTTCTCCGGGCCTCTGATGAAGCTTGCGCAACTCGTGCTCAGTCAAAACTTGTGAAAATACTTATCCAAAAATGAAGGGCTCAACAAGAACGTCCCCCCCTAAATTTGCATGCATTTTGGATGACACTTGGCTCCCTCCAGGAGCATGTTCCCCCACTTGGAACTCGTTCCTCTTCCTAAAGGAACTTAGGATAAATTAATATCCTCTTTACAACTTTTAGAATAGTAATATATTATTATATTAGGCTCTTAATCTTATCCATTTTCCCTTGATCTCTTAGCCTTCTCCCTTTCCCAAACCAGTGGATTTTAGTCCCCCATAACTCTTTCTTCATGGTTGGTCATCACACATCGATGTATTTATATTAACAATCTTCAAAATTACATATACAAAAATTAGGACCGCTGGCCTTAGCATCTAGGCTCTCTGGCCTAATAACCCATAAGTCTACCAGCTTATAATTACTTGGCTAACCATCCTATAAACATAATTACATTCATAATTACAACCGGGATCGACCTTGGGACATTACAATCCCCTCCCCTTATTTTTCACTATCCTCAGTGCAAATTACTTACACAACATCAACAAGATTTTCAAAATATTAAAAATGATGTGAGTATTCTTCTCGCATAGCATCTTCATGCTCCCATCTTGCATCCTCGGGACCGTACCTAGTCCACTGGATCATTACAATCCTTTTGAATTGAGTCTCAGGTTTCTTGTCCGTCTGGTCCATTATGGGCATTGGGTTCACCTGTAAAGCGCCTTCTTGCTCCACCTGAATCACATTCCAATCATTCACATGATTAGCATCCAGTATATATTTCTTGAGAAATGAGACATTAAATACGTTATGAATAATCAAGCATGTAGAAATGAAATCATATAAGATACTGGTCCAATCCTTTCCAAAATTTCAAATGGCTCACCCAACTTCAGGAAAATTTTGTTGGATTTCACCTTCAAGAAAACATCATCACCCACTTTGAATTCCTTGTGGGTTCTTCCTTTGTTAGAATATATTTTCTTCCTGTCTTGGGCAGCCTTCAAATTCTGTTTAATCTTCAACGTTTTCTCTTCCATTTCCTTGAGCAACTCTGGCCCAACCACTTCTCTATCAACTGGGTTGTCCCATCTTATTGGGGTGTTGCAATTTCTTCCATAAAGTGCCTCAAATGGGCTCATCTTCAATGATTCTTGGTACCCATTGTTGTAAGAAAAATCTACCAAGTGTAGGTTGTCTTCCAATATGGATAGTTTGTCCATCACATACATTATTAACATATATTCTATCACTTGATTTACCCTTTTTGTTTGTCCATTAGACTCAGGATGATAGGATGTGATGAAGTTCAGGTTCGTTCCGAACCCTTCAAATAATTCTTTCCAAAACTTTGGGTTAAACTTTGGGTCTCTATCATAAATTGTCCTGGGTATTCCATGCAAGCATGCTACTTCCCTCATATAAATATAAAAAAAATTAGTTTATTTGTGAGTAGTCTTCAATGGAATAAAATGGGTAGCCTTAGTAAGCTTATCCACCACCACCATGATGGAATCATGTTGCTTGTTTGTTCTGGGTAGTCCTATGATGAAATCCATTGTCACCACTTCCCACTTCCACTCGGGAATGGGTAATGGTTGTAGCAAACCAGTTGGGTATCTATGCTCAGCTTTGACCCTTTGACACTCTATACATATGGTGATGTATTCTGCAATTTGTTTCTTCATGCATGGCCAGTAGTAATGGCTCTTGACTACTGTGACTATTTTATGATACCTAGGGTACCCAACATAAGGCACATTATGCATCTCTTTCAAGATCATACTCCTCAATTCATGAGAATTGGGTACATAAATTATGTTCTTGTATAGAAGTATTCCATTAACTTCCAATCTATAATCTTCTATTTTCTGTAGCATCTTACTTTGTTGTAACTTTGTTGTAACTTTGTTACCATTTCCATGTACTGCATATCTTCTTTTGCAGCCTCCAAAATTATGTCTTTAAGATCCATTTGATACATGCTAATGGATGTAGCATGAAGTTCATGCACTCTCCTGTTGAGTGCATCAACCACTTTTTTCTCCTTTCCTTTGATGCGCTTGATATCAAAGTCATATTCACAGAGGAATTCAAACCATCTACTATGCCTATCATTCAAAGTAGGTTGGTCAAACAAATATTTCAGACCATTATGGTCTATTCTCAGCTCAAACCTCTTTCCCATGAGGTAGTGTCTCCATTTCTTTAAAGAGCGTACTATGCATACCAACTCCAAATCATGAGTGGCATAGATACTTTCATGCTGTTTCAATTTCCTAGATTCAAAAACATATCACAAATCCATTCTGACTAAGGAATACTCCAATTCCTTCTTTGCATGCATCTGTGAAAACCATGAACTCTTCATTCAGATCTGCAATCTTCAGAATTGGAGCACCAGTTAACAACTGCTTCAATTGTTGGAAGCTCATTTCACATCTTGTTGTGCATTGAAACTTCTTCCCCTTCCTTTGCAAAGAAGTGATGGGATGAGCTATTCTCTAAAACCCTACAATGAAACTTTTGTAGTATCTAGCTAGAGCCATGAAGGATCTTACTTTTTTCACATTCTTAGGTGTTTTTCACCCTTTAATGGCCTCAATATTTTCAGGGTCCATTGCTATCCCTTCTTTAGATATGATATGCCCCAAATAGTGAATTTTGTTTTGATAAAATGAGCACTTTCTCAATTTGGCATACAAGTGATGCTCTCTTATCACTTGCAACACCATCCTCAAATGACGCTCATGTTATTCTTCCAACTTGGAATATACAGGGATGTCATCCAAAAAAAAACTGAAAAACTTGTCTAAATATTCTCAGAAAACAACTGGTGCATTTGAAAACCCAAATAGAACCATTGTGAAGTCATAATGACCATACCTTGTCCTAAAGGATGTCTTTCTTATGTCTTCCTCTTTAATCCTTGCCTAATTGTATCTTGACCTGAGATCTATCTTTGAAAATATCCTTGCATCGTTCAATTGATTGAAGATATCATCAATACTTGGTAGAGGATATTTGTTCTTTATAGTCACTTTGTTCAACTTCCTGAAATCAATGAACAATATCAATGTCCCATCTTTCTTCTTCATGAACAAGACTAGGGCACCCCAAGGTGACACACTTGGGCATATGTACCCCTTACTTAAAAGTTCTTCAATCTTCATTTGCAGTTCCTTTAGTTTTGGCGTACTCATTCTGTAAGGAAAATTTGATACTTGAGTTTCTCTAGGCATTAAATTTATAGAGAAATCAACATCTCTCTTTGGAGTTAGTCCTGGTACCTCCTTGAACACATATTCAAAATTTTCTAGGACTATATGATCTTTTATATTTGACACCTTATCCTTAGATGCTTCCTCCATGTGGGTTGCAAATATTTGACATCCCTTCCTGTAACACTTTTTCAGTTGCATTGTTGAGATTTATCAGATAGTAGATGCCCTGAGAATTCCTTGGACCACTCTCTGATTTCCTTCCTCATCCAAGAAAGTGAATGCCTTGTTATGACAGTCTAATATGGCATGGTGTTGGTCCAACCAATCCATACCAATTATGAAATCATATGATCCTAAAGGTAATATGTTCAAATCTGCCTTGGTACTCAGTCCATTCATGCCCAATGGACATGATTTAACCAACTCAACAACCTTTCTCTTGCCTCCTGTAGCTAGTTGTACCAGCCAAGATTTCCCATGCTTGCTTCTTGGTAAATGAAATATTTCCACTACCTTAGGATATATATATAGCTATGAATATCCCTCGAATCAATTAAAATAGTAAAGGCATGGTTATTGATCATACATTCAACTTCAATCATGTGTGATTGAAACTTAGTTTTCTTGTTGTCCAGGGATGCATAGATCCTAGGTACTCTTCTGCCCATGTCCTCCAATGTTTTTGCTTGCTGAACATTGTGAACAACTCTCACTTTTCCACTTTTGTGAGGGAAATATCTATACTTATGATCTTCATTATAGCCCCAACATTTGATAGGTTTCTTCCTTGGCCTCTTCCCACCTACTTCAACCATCTTGGGATCCCTCAAAACTGGTTGTCCTTAAGGACTATTTGTGAAAAAGTTTTTTCCTTTCTACCTATGCTCTTTATTAAACTTCCTCTTATCTTCCCAAGTTGTTTGGAAAGTAGGATTTCCCCTATGCTAATCATATAACAATTTTTCTCTCCTTATAGGTTCTTCCAAAGTCTTGGGATCATCATATTGAACTTTGTCACTAATAAAAGAGGGCAACCCACTCAGATACCTCTGAATCTTGACTATCTCCTCCTTAATGAAAGGGAAATACTTCAACAACTCTATAAATCTCCTTTCATATTCATATATAGTCATGCTGCCCAATTTAAGTTCAAATAATTCTTTCATCTTCTTGTCATAATATCTCTTGGTTAAGTACTTCTTTTCAAAAAAATCTTGAATTCCTTCCATGTGACATCCTTCTCTCTGATGTGATGGAATTGCACAAGATGATCCCACCATATGTATTCCTTTCCTTTAATCTGATAGATTAAAATTATTCCCTTTGCATGAGAATAATAGTTTTGCAATTGGAATTACCTCCTCATGCCTAACATACATGTATTAGTATATTCATCCTTCTAGTGGTCTCCATCAAAAGTAGGAGGTTTGATCTTATTCATTTACCCTTTCAATTCATCCACCCCAGACATCCTATGTTTCCCGACAGGGGATGGACTTGAGCTACTGTATTCTCTCCTATGGGAATTCTTTTGGGAGTGTCAATGATGTCTGCTACCACTACTTGATCTTTTTTCCTCATCAAGGAACCGATTGCACCCTGATTTGTTGGATTCACTTTCCTTATCCAACTTATTTTCAATTATTTCCAGGATCTACATTAACTTCATATTGAAGTCTTCCTGATTCTCCTTGGCTCTCTTAAGCCTTTTGTTATCTTCCTGGTGAATTTGGACATATTTTTGCAAATTTTTAATGATTTTAATCATGCTCCCATCTTTACCTATTTATTTTCCATTCCCATTGGAGTTCGTTCCTTCAAATCCAAAATGAACATCCATTAATCTAACTTCATCTTCTGGACTGTAAGCATCCTATGCCTCCACCATTTCTCTGCACTATGTAACAATCCTATTCAGTTATGAAAATTGCTAACTCTGAAAAATGTGCAGTCAATCGAATTTTTTTCAGGCTATTAGACTTAATAATTATCCAGAATAACTTAAACAATCTGATTCAACAAAAGAATATCATACTCCATTTACTGCAGTTCTTAGTCGATAAAGAATCCCCACGACTCTATCTCCGAGCCTTGATCTATTCTACAATTCACTTTTAGGTGTTAGCCCTGTTAAGAACCAAATATCAATATAGCATAGAGAAACCTCATAATAAGTACTCAACGCCTTGAAACAAAGATAATTTTAGATAATAAGCCTCTTCGAGGGGGCAACCTCCTTTTACCCCACATAAATGTTCAAGTACAAGATGATTCCAAATGAAAATGTCTCCATGGTATATATAGGAGACTAAGAGGTATAATTACAACTAATGGAATAAATTCGACATAAATAAAATAACATTACTAATGTAATATGCCCCAATTAAGGGGCAATGAGCCAATATTAAGGCTTAACATGCCCCTCCCCTTGAGACAAGTGTTGTCCGCAATGCTTGAGCTACTTTGGATTATTTTGTATAAAAGACTCATCTTCCCAAGTGGAATGTTCAGCTGGTAGTTTCCTCCATTTAATGAGATACTCTGAAATGGATATACTCCTCAGCTGGTGAATTCTTGTGTCAGTGATGGCTTCAGTATCCAATATGATTTTTCCTTCCTCGTCAAGTTCTAGAAATATAGTTTGAACTGGGATCTTGTCGCCTATAACCTTCTTTAAGCATGAAACATGGAAAACTGGGTGTACTCGTGAAGATACAGGCAAATCCAATTTGTATGCCATAGTACCAATATTTTGCAACACATTATAAGGACCATAGTACTTTGGTGATAATTTATTATCCTTATTGGATTGCTTGAGGGACATTTGTTTGTATGGTTGTAGTCTTAAAAACACCCAATCCCCTACTTCAAAACTTTTTTCAGTATGATGTTGATCTGCTTGTTGTTTCATGCGATTTTGTGCCATGGTCAGGTTGTCCTTTAATATTTGGAGAACTTGTTGTTGATGCTCAATGTGATCTTCCACTACCTGAACCTTAGATTTTTATTTTAGAGAAGAAGTAATGGAAAGAGGGTGGTATCCATAGAGTGCCATAAATGGTGTCATTTTTGTTGCAGTATGAAAGGAAGTGTTATACCACCATTCTGCCAACGGTAACCATTTGAACCATTGTGTTTGTTTATTAGAGACAACGCAATGAAGGTATCCTTCAAGACATTTTTTCACTATCTCGGTTTGTCCATCAGATTGAGGATGATAGGATGAGCTATGAGCCAATTGAGTACCCAAACAATAAAATAATTTTGTCCAAAAATGTTGAGTGAAGATGGGATCTCTGTCACTTAGAATAATCTTTGGGTTGCCATGTAGCTTTTGAATTGTCTCCATGAATGCGGTGGAAACTGTACTAGATTTGAAGGGATGAGAGAGTGCACAAAAGTGTGTGTATTTGGTCAGTCTATCAACAATCACCATGATGACACTCTTTCCTTCAGACTTCGGTAACCTTGTGATGAAATCCATGGAAACCTCCTCCCAGTGCTGACTTGGGATGGCTAATGGTTGTAAAAGACCTAGGGTCTTAATTGTTTCCACCTT
>ML780196.1:699898-740784 GCA_009831015.1 Picea engelmannii | reverse complement strand
GATGAATTCCATTTTCAAGCCCTTCCTTTGAAAATTTGTGTTAGTATTTTTTGATGATATACTAATCTATAGCAAGTCTTGGGAGGATCATGTGTGACATGTTGACAAGGTGCTACAACTACTAAAGGAGCAACAACTATATGGCAAACCATCCAAATGTTTCTTTGGAGTAATGGAGGTAGAGTATTTGGGTCATATTGTATCTCATGAAGGTGTCAAGGTAGACCCTAACAATAATAAGGCCATGATGGACTGGCCGATTCCCAAAACATTAAAGAATCTTAGAGGATTTTTGGGTTTGACAGGTTACTACCACAAGTTTGTTCGAAACTATGGAAGCATAGCAGCACCTTTAACGACACTAACTAAGAAGGATGCATTTTCATGGACTTGAGAGGCAACTAAAGGTTTTGAACAACTTAAAGAGGTGATGTGTAAAGCTCTTTTCTTGACCACTCCAGACTTCACAAAAACCTTTATCGTGGAATGTGATGCCATGGGAAATGGAATTGGTGCTATCCTAATGCAAGAAGGAAGGCCCCTTGCTTTTGAATGTCGACCACTCAAGGGAAAGGACTTACACAAACCCATTTATGAGAAGGAAATGATGGCAATACTACATGCATTGAAGAAATGGCATACTTACCTAATAGGTAAGCACTTCAAGGTCAAAACAGATCATGATTGTCTTAAATACTTCTTAGAACAAAGACTATCTTTAGAAGAACAACAAAAATGGGTAACCAAGATATTGGGTTATGATTTTGAAATCGTCTATAAAAAGGGGAAGCAAAATTTTGTTGCAGATGCACTCTCAAGAAAGGATGAAGAAGTTGAGGCCTTTCTTTGTGCTATCTCGAGCATCCAATCCGATTGGATAATAGAAGCAAGGAATGAATGGAAGAATGATGAAAAAGTGTGGACTCTCATTCAAAGGTTGCAACAAGATTCCAGTGCACCAGATACATTTACATGGAAAAATGATTCACTATGGTACAAAGATCGCTTATATTTATGTTATAAATCCCAACTCAAACAAAAGGTTCTATTGGAATTGCACACCTATCCAGTAGGAGGGCACTCGGGATTTTTGAAAACCTACCATAGACTCAAGAAGGATTTTATTTGGGATGGCCTTAAAACTAATGTTCAAAGGTTTGTCGTAGAATGTGTGGTTTTCCAACAAAATAAGGTGGAAACAATTAAGACCCCAGGTCTTTTACAACCATTATCCATCCCAAGTCAGTGCTGGGAGGAGGTTTCCATCGATTTCATCACAGGGTTACCAAAGTCTGAAGGAAAGAGTGTCATCATGGTGATTGTTGATAGACTGACCAAGTATGCACACTTTTGTGCACTCTCGCATCCCTTCAAAGCTAGTACAGTTTCCACTGCATTCATGGAGACACTTCAAAAGCTACAGGGCATCCCAAAGATTATTGTAAGTGACAGAGATCCCATCTTCATTGGACATTTTTGGACATAATTATTTTATTGTTTGGGTACTCAATTGGCTCATAGATCATCTTAACATCCTCAATCTGATGGACAAACCGAGATAGTGAACAAATTTCTAGAAGGATACCTTCGTTGCTTTGTCTCTGATAAACAAACACAATGGTTCAAATGGTTACACTTGGAAGAATGGTGGTATAACACTTCCTTTCATGCTGCAACAAAACACCATTTATGGCACTTTATGGATACCACCCTCCTTCCATCACTTCTTCTCTAAAATAAAAATCTAAGGTTCAAGCAGTGGAAGATCACATCGAGAATCAACAACAAGTTCTCCAAATCTTAAAGGACAACTTGACCATGGCACAAAATCGCATGAAACAACAAGAAGATCAACATCGTAGTGAAAGAAGTTTTGAAGTAGGGAATTGGGTGTTTTTAAGACTACAACCATACAAACAGATATCCCTCAAGCAAGCCAAGAATGACAATAAATTATCACCAAAGTATTATGGACCTTATAAGGTGTTGCAAAAGATTGGTACTATGGCATACAAATTGGAGCTGCGTGCATATTCACGAGTAAACTCAGTTTTCCAAGTTTCATGCTTAAATAAGTTTATAGGTGACAAGATCCCAGTTCAAACTATATTGAAAAAACTTGACGGGGAAGGAAAAATCATATTGGAGCATGAAGCCATCACTGACACAAGAATTTGCTAGCTGAGGAATAGATCCATTTTAGAGTATCCCATTAAATGGAGGAAACTACCAATTGAAGATTCCACTTGGGAAGATGAGTATTTTATACAGAATCTTCCAGAGTTACTCAAGCGTTGCAAACAACACTTGTCTCAAGGGGAGGGGCATGTTAAACCCTAATATTGGCTCATTAACCCTTAATTGGGGCATATTATATTAGTAATGTTATTTTATTTAAGTCGGCTTTAGGCCATTAGTTGTAATTATACCTCCTACTCTCCTATATATACCAAGGAGAGATTTTCATTTTGAACCATCTTGTACTTGAACATTTAAGTGGGGTAAAAGGAGGTTGCCCCCTCGAAGAGGCTTATTATCTTAAATTATCTCATTTTCAAGGCGTTGACTACTTTTTCTGAGGTTTTTCTATGCTATAATGATATTTGGTTCTTAACAATCAACACCACCCATGGGTATAGCAATCATTGGACTATTCATTACATATTCCCCCATAGTAAGATTGATCTTATTGCATTTTCATGAGAAATTGATAGTTCCTCCATCTTCAATCATTGCTTGAAACTCTGGTGTTGGATATACAAAGAAATTGAGAGCTTTGGCTAATTTATAATGAATGAAATTATGAGTACTGCCAAAATCAATTAGGACTATTACCTTTTTCTTTTTGATGTATCCTTCGATCTTGAGGGTTTGAGGAGTGATAATTCCAGCCAATGCATTACACGATATCATGGGAGTCAACTCTTCAGACGAAATTGCTTCTACGTTTTCATCTTGAGATGGTTCTTGTTCTTGTTCTTCTTCCTCTTCACAATCTATGTAGTATAATTTATTCTCACCACACTTATGTCCCTTACTCTACTTGTTGTCACAATTAAAGCATAAACCTTTTTCTTTTTTTTTCCTCCAATTGTTGAGGTGTCAACCTTGTAGGTTGAGGTGTTTTATAAGAAGGAGCATTATTCTCTCTATAGATGTTAGGATTGGTCCTTCTAGTAGCCATAGACATATTTTTACTTTAAACATTTCTTACCACCCTAAATGCATTCTCCAATGATTTGGGTTCCCAAAGGAAAACCTCATGTTGAATGTCATATCTTAAAGTTCCTATGAATACATCAATCAAGTGCTCATCTGTAATATTTGTTACCTTTATATTTAATCTTTGGAAGTTCTCAATATGCTCTGTAACTGAACCTTTTTGCTTGAGATTTATCAATTGGCTAAAGAAGGTATTTCTCCTTGTATCCTCATAGTGTGCTATCATTTCTTCTGTGAAAATTTTCCAAGAGACAAGTGATTTGCGAGACCAAAGCCATATATACCATCCAAATTGATTGGGTTCTAAATATAATGAAGTAATTCGTACCTTTTGTGTATGTGGCACATTATGTAGATCAAAGAATTGCTCCATCTAAGGTATCCATGTGATAGGGTGCTTGCCATCAAACTTCCTCATATCGATCTTAGTAACGTGGTTGGTCTTCAACCCAAGGTTAGAGTTTCTCCAGTCTTGCTTAACCGTCCTTGTGTCCTCATCATGAATTTCATGGGATGCATTTTCACTTTCAGGTGTCCTCTCTGTTACAAAATTTTTCAATACTTCCATGATCTCTTATTTTAAAGCATCCATCTTAGTATTTATTGCCTCAAACTTAGCTTCTATTGAATCCATCATCTCTTATAGTTCATATTTTGTTATTGTATTCTTTTTTAAATCATTTATGTCCCTACACATTTCTTCGCCTTTATAAAGAGTCTAAGTAGGATTGTCTAGAGGCTTATTTGGTGTAGAATTTCCCTTTTTGGGTGGCATGTTGGCCAAGTATCACTTTTGAACCTTGATTTTGAGGTGGTTCTTGTAGACAATCTTTCTTCTGTTGTATCTCCCAAGTTTCAGCCCTTATAGGTATGACACATTCTTTTTTGTAGTTCTATGATATTTCTTCTCTGCAATTCCACAGGTCTGATCAAAATTGAATATGCCAAGTGGAATTTGCAGTAACTTCTCCACAACTTGCTGATTTTTGGTCTTTCCAGGAGATCTCACGTGTATAGCATGCCCCACACAAAATAATTGATATAAAATTATGAAACTCATACCATAAATTCTATAGACTATCCATTATCCAATGAAACTAGTCTCACTCAATTCAGATACTCTAGGAAGAAGTTATGATTGTTTTACCTGGAACACCTTCTTGATACTAGTCAATAGGACTAGTCAGATACCCTATATTCCACAGGGTGTATCTAAAAATGTAAGATGACCTAAAAGAAGAACATTTTACCACAGATACCTTACTAATTTTTGTGAATAGCCTCCATATTTCAAGGTCTGAAACGTCACATAAATTGTTTTATAGCGAAAATTCCGCAATGACTCAGTTCAGGATGATTCCATAACCCTATATTTCACAAGATGTATCTCCAAAATTATAAGGCCCCAGGAGATGAAATTTTAATCCAACGTACCTTGATCCATCTACTAAATATCCTCCAAGTTATTCCTTCTGAAACGTTGTATAAAACAATTTATAGAAAGAATTCCAAGGTGTCTCAGATGCAACAGCAAAACCCCAAGACCTTGAGCTATGATACCATATGTTAAGAACCAAATATCAATATAGCATAGAAAAACCTCAGAATAAATACTCAACGTCTTGAAAAAGAGATAATTTCAGATAACAAGCCTCTTTGAGGGGGAAACCTCCTTTTACCCCACACAAATGTTCAAGTACAAGATGATTCCAAATGAAATTGTATCCTTGGTATATATAGGAGACTAGGAGGTATAATTACAACTAATGGAATAAATATGACATAAATAAAATAACATTACTAATGTAATATGCCCCAATTAAGGGTTAATAAGCCAATATTAGGACTTAACAAGCCCATTTTTCTTCAGCCCTTAACTCACATGTGACCATGTTTGTGACCAAGTTCTAATAGTTGGGTGCTTATCCAGAGCCTTGAAACCTCGAGGCTTCAGATCTTCGGAGATTTCCATTTCCACACATCACAACAAATCTCCCGGAGTGTCGAATTGATGAACTTGCGGAGTGGGGTGGATCAACGATCCATGAATTCCCAACATCCTATGACTGATATTTACTATGGAACTCTAATCTTTGGGAGTTCCAGACTATCCATACTCTCAATCCTTCTGGAGTGCCAAGTCTTTGGATTGTTGCACTTCTTTCCAAGTGTCATTTTTCTAATCCACGATCAATATTAACTCTGGCCCTTCGGGATTCGGGACTTCAGGGCTACGAGACTTCAGAGCTTTGAGGTCCTAGGACTTCGGAGGATTTCACATCTACACTCCCCAAAACTATCGAACCGTGAATATCTGAATACTTTCACATGACCCCCGATGATGTCATCACGTCACGTCACTTCGGTGCTACGAGACTTCGGGGATTTATTCCTCCCATTCAATCATGAACCATTTCTTCCAGAGTATAAAGTCTTCTAACCTTGGTATCTAATGCCATGCTTCCCTTGTGACCAACGATTGATATTAACTCCATCCTTCGGGCCTTCGAGAGTTCTCTACTCAATGCTAACTATAACACCTTTCCTCCAGAGTACCAAGTCTCCAGACTTCATGATATGGCACCACAAATATATTTGGGCCAAGTTATCATGGGCCCCAGTCTGGTTAAATTCTTCACCAAGGTTTTAACTACTTTAGGTATCTTCAGGGCCCCACTACCCATGCTCGAAAGGTGTGCCACGTGGAAGAATACTAGAGGCAGACACATGTCCCAATCACATGGGTGACACATGTCATGTTCTAATTGGAATTTCATTCTTGTAAAGGTTCTTAAATCACTAAAATGTGGCACACATCCCATGTGTCAACATCATCCCTGGTGACATCAACAGGCCACATCACTTCAGGACTTTGGCCTTCGGAAGATTTTACACTTTCATTCCTCAAATCTCTCAAACTCTCAAACTTCCGAACTACTTTACCTTCCAGGGTCCACATGGTATAACTTTAGACAATTAAGGTGGTGGAACGTGGCACATATAGGAAGATTCCACATCACCAATGGTGACATCATCATGCCACGCCACTTTTGTTCCTCGGCTTTGGGGCTCCGGGCTTCGGGAATTTTCACACTAGCACATTCCAATTCTCTCGAACGTTGAACTCCCAAACAAGATTTTATCCTGACACATGCCCCCTTTGATGAATGGTCTGGATTAACTCTAGACTTTGGGATTTCTCACTCTATCAAACCTTATTACTCCCAAACGTCGAATTCCCGAACTAGCCAATCTGCTGACACGTGTCTCTTTAGATGAATGGTCTGGATTAAATCTGGACTTCGGGACTTCAGAAGTTTGCGGCTTAGCACACTTTGTTTCTCCCGAACGCTGAGCTCCGAAACTTCTGTGAGATCTATGACTCACAATCACCCGTGCGAAGATTTGACGAATGAGATCCATTTTTGTTTCATCATTGTGCCTTACCTTCTATTCTTGGATTGATCTTATGACTTGTATCTATCCTCAACCAATCCAATGAACAAGAACGTTTCCCCAGATCTACGGTGTTTATCCACTTCGAGACTTCGGAACTTCGGGCTTCTGCCCCTTCTTCTCTATCACACATAAAATTCGTCGAAGTCACGAAGTCCGAAGTACTTAGGGGTTAAATTTCATGCACCTTTTCTAGATATGATGATTGTGAAGGATCTGCCTTCTCCCGAATATATCCTACGACCCAAATTCCAACCTCGCGTCCCAACACAACGATTTTTGTGGATTCTTCTTCTATATATTTTCTTGAACTACTATACTTCCTAAGCTTCTAAACATAGTCCAAGTGTTCAGAAGGTGCCTTCCTGATGCTCTGGGACGCTCTGAAATTTGAAGTTTGTGCCTTTCGACAACAATTCACTCTGAAATATTTGCTTCATTAACCACTAACATGGCCCATCCAGGCTCAGTTTCAAAACCATGGCTCTAATACCAAATTGTAACATCTCCAACCACCGAATAAGCTAGGCTATGCCACAGAGTAAACATATTTCTACTCTGATGCCAATCTGTAACATCCCTGACCACCCGGACCAGGCCATGCTACTCCATATAACTATCATGCTCGAACATACATAAATAAATATCTAATGCAGTTTTTAACCAGACATAAACATTCTATTAATACATAGATTAATGCGGAAGGGACAATAACACATACAAATTTACAGATTATTTGCATTCTTCTATCACATAGCATAATGCAGAAATAACAGTAAAAACCTACATACAATATTCACAAGAAAACCCATAAATATAACATCATATACATGTGATACTCATCATAATATCATGTACAAATACACAACATGTAAATGAACAAAGGTTTGGTACTTATATTTTAATTGAAGTACACCAACTATGTGCAGACCTTCCACGAACCTCCCAGCCTTAGACCACGCTTCTCATCACTCTCAACAGTGGGTCACCCCAGAGCTGGGACTAAGCTCCATCGGGAAATGGATTCCTAGGCTAGGCATGGACAACAGGAAGTTTCACAATACAACATGAAGTATTTCCTCCAAGGAGACACGTATGCCCATAGCTCACAAACTATCATTCCCCACATGCATGCCCCACCCCAAGAGTGTACACCTTCACTGTCACACGGTCCTTCGGCTACTACACCTCCTTTTTCGGGGCTTTGGCAACAAGCCAGATCCTGAATTCTCAGAGCTCTGTAGATACTACTAGAATCCCTCCAGGAGAACTCATTTCCTTAGCACACTCTCTCACTTAGAGAGAGTTTCTCACAGGCATGACAACCTACTTCTTTTATCCACATGCATGACAACTCGCTTCTTCACTCCCGCTTCTCAACCCATGGGCATGGTGATGGAAGCAACAAATTTTTTTTGTGGGGAATGATATTGACAGGACAAACGCAGGCAACCACTAGGGTACAGGTGCAACAAGGTTAAAAATTCATCTTGTTATATAGGTTCGGGGTGTTTCAGGAATTCCAAAATGGAATTCCAGGGTTATTGTGTGCTAACTGGGTGTGTTTTTCAATTAGGGTAACAGATGGGAAACCTGGTTTGAATGATGAGGTCCTGAGTTAATGTCGAGAAACATGAGAATGGTCCACCTGGTGAGAACATCCCAACTGTGAGAATTCTCATCCTGGTGAGAACGTCCCCCCCTAAATTTTCTTTTGTTTTGGATGACACTTGGCTCCCTCTAGGAGCGTGTTCCCCCCACTTGGAACTTGTTCCTCTTCCTAAAGGAACTTAGGATAAATTAATATAATCTTTACATCTTTTAGAATAATAATATATTATTCTATTAGGCTCTTAAGCTTAGCCCTTTTTCCTCGATCGCTTATCCTCCTCCCTTTCCCAACCCAGTGGATTTTAGTCCCCCATAACTCTTTCTTCATGGTCAGTTTGCATGAAACGATGTATTTATATTAACAATCTTCATAATTACAGATACAAAAATCAGGCCCACTTGCCTTAACATCCAGGCTCTTTGGCCTAATAACACATAAGTCTACCAAATTATAATTACTTGTCTCACCAGCCTATAAACATCATTACATTCATAATTACAACTAGGCTTGGCCTTGGGACATTACATAAACTAAATTTTATATTAATAGTTTCGAAACATTGGTAAAGTGACTTTAATCTTTAAGTGAAAATTAAAAAAGGGGGAACACGGGTCATGTTTGATTTAGTAAAAAAGGGAAAGATTTAGAAGGACATGGAGGAAGAATAAAAGGAGGGGTAGTGCTTCACTTTGGAATTATGTTTTGGGATTGATCTCTTTGGAGTTCTATTGGAGCCAAGGTTTTCATTATGGTTTTGGAAAATCTATTCCATTGTAGTTTAGTTTCGATGGTGCAATATCCACCCTAGATAGAGAAGAAGAAGGATCCATCCAGGATCTTCATTAGATCTTCATCTGGTGATTTGAATTCAGTATTGGGTTGTAGCAATTCACTTAGAGAGGTTGTGGAACTTGGAGGGTTTGATATCATCTATGGAGGAGGCCATGGCATGATTCCAAGTTTTCGGCTTGTATTGTGTGTTTTTCATCATTGTATTGCAGGTGCCATAATATCCATTAGAGAATAATTTTTGTTGTGTTTCTGGGTTCCACTCATAATAAAATTTACCCATATTGTCTGTCTATTTCATGTGTAATTGATTTGCATACAATATGTTCGAAGAAAGTATTTAGTAGGATGTGTGAAATCTGTTTGTAGTAATCTATCAACCAATTTATAACATGAAGTCATTTGTAATGTGAAGTATTTGAAAAAAATCACTAATATCCCAACCTAGCTATCTGGGGATATTATAGTGGTATCAAAGATGGAAATCTTTCCAGCCTAAGGGGAAACAATGATAAAATTATAGATTGGTTAGTGGTTGTATTTTTACTTATGTTAGGGGATGTATCTTCCATTTCGTAGTGGATCCAAGAATAGAGGGGGCAAACCTATGTTTTTTAGTAGGACCAAGTTTTACAGGGGTTGTATTTATATGCTAGGACGCGTTATTCTTCAAGGAAGTTGTTTTTATCTATAAAGGGCATGTTCTTTACTTATTGGATGGGCCAAGTTCCTTGGTTAAGGAGCCATAACTAGTTGTTGGGTGAAATATTAGTTGTGGGATGAGATCTATTGTGAAGGTAGGAAATCCATCCAGGGTATTCCATTTGAATTCTACCTTGTGTTTATCTTCAGTGAGTAGGTGCAATGAATTTTCAAGAGAGCCAATTTGATTCTTTGTAGGACTGGAGGGTCGAGTATCCCTTTGAGAGGTTGTAGGAGTGTCAGTCCCATTCATTGTAGCATTGTGAGGACCCATGAAGGTTCCTTAGATAGGGCATGATAGCTATAAAGGCCACAAGATGTCCCAGAAAGGCCGTTCACTAAGAAAGGGGTTGCAGGGGTAATTTGAGAGCGGCCTAGCCACCTTTGTAGCATCCACAGGGTATAGAGAGGTCATGCAGGATCATGAAGACTAATTGATGAAGGAAGAAGGTCATAGGAGGTATTGTGGGGGTTATGTAGGGGTTGAGATCCCCTTCTTTGTAGAGTCAAGTGTACAGGAGGTCCATGAAGGGATTTGACAGGTCATGGACTTCTTCGAGGGATAATGAAGGTTCCTATGCAAAACAGTGGGAGGGATCTTAAATTGATATTCATTTGTAGTTTGATATCAGTTTGGAGGTGCATAGTTGTGGGCTTTTATGGTGGTGATGGTGACATGATCCATGTTTTTTTTCTTGTTATTATGTGTTTTTCATTGATGTATTACAAATATCATAGCAATAATTGGGTAGATCTATTCATTTCTTCCTTCAAAATAAAATACTCAATGATTCTCTTCTATTCCATGTGTATCTAGAATTCTTGCAATATTTTTGACGAAATTTCTTTAGTAAAATGAATGAAAAATATTTGTGGAAAAATAACATAGTTGCATAAAACTTCATAATATCCCTACCTAGTTCTAATGAGGATATTATAGTGCTATCATATCTGGATATATTTCCATCCTAAGGGGAAACAGTGACACCAAATCCAAATTCTTCAATTGCAACAACTCATTTTTATTATCTAGGGCCAAGTTCATGTGTGTGTTGACCGAGTTTTCCATAGCTGGGAAAAATATATTTTCCTAGGAATTGATTTTATGTGGCTAGGTGAGCCATCCTTGTGTGTGGCTGAAGAATTCATGGGAGGGAGTCTAGTTGAAATGTAAGGAGTTTGAATCTTTCCCTGGGCATATTTTCCATATGCAGTAGTAAAATAGAAGTGATTTAGTGTTAAAGGAGCCAAGTTTTTTTCTTGTTGGGTCGTAGTTTCTTATTAGGTCAAGTTTAATCATTGGAGGGGTTGTTTTTATCTTAGTATGGAAAATCTTCTCTTGGTAAGGTAAACCATGGTTAGAAAGGGCCAAGTCTTTCTTGATTGAAGGCCAAGTTACCACAACAATAGCCAAGATCTCTTTGTGAGGCCATATTCTTCTCTAGAGGGTCGATTTCCACTTGGGTTGAGTTCCATTGAGTAGGGTCGAGGGATTCATTGTTGATTTGTGGAGTTTGGAGGTGAATTCATGGGGATAGAAGAGCCTCAGATTAGTCTGGCATCATTCTTGGATAATACTAAGGAATTATACCAAGTTTTTTATTTCATTTTGTAGTATTGGTTGATTTTTTTTCAACTTCTACTCTCTTATTATTATGTCTCATATTCCACCTATAATAAGATGCTATAATTTATTTTCCATTTTCATGAATATTTGGATGTATGTTATATGCTTGACGAAATAAATAAATTGTATGTGAAATTTGGTACCAAGTTATAGAATTAAACATATGTCATGCAAAGTTTTTAGAAAAATACATAACTAGAAACCCATAGATTGAACAACAATCATTAATACCCTATCTGAGCAGATCTCTCTTGTTCAAGCCAAGTTCGATATGGGGGAGATCAATATTAATTTCTTAAATAGATCGTATTGATTAAAGGAGAATGAGTCATCTCTAGTGGATCAAACTCAAATTGAAGGAGGGTGGAGTTTTTTTAAGCCATGATGCAACGACTTAAGAAGATACATATGGAATGTTTGGATGAAATATGGAAGATACAAGCCTTAATACTGGGAGTATCTAGCATTGGGTGAGGAAATCTGTGCATGTTTTCCCTTTTGAAGGTATTACGCCCTCAGGGAAGAAATTAAAGAGAGATGATCATGAAGGACCGATGGAGGAGTATGCATCTATCCATGAAGGGGATGTATGCATAGATGAAGAAAAAATAGTATCTTATGAGGCATCATCTGAACTAACCAATGATACCAATGACACCAGTGTGCTAGATGGAGAATATGAAGATGCAACATATTGCCCTACTTTTGATGACCAAGAGGAAATATTTAAATTAGTCAATGTTGAGGAGCCAACATTTTTCCTTATGTATGATGTTGACGATGACATGGATTCAACACCTCATCCTATTGATGACAGGTACGATGATGCATATGTAGAGGATGGAAATGAAGGGGCTAATTTGTTGGATGATAATGAATTAGGAATATTATATGAGGAGGATAGTCCATGTGAGATACATCATTGCACATTATCATCTAGTGATTCAGTTGATCCCTTATGTGACAACCCATGCCATGTTGATGAAATAAAATTTTGTGATTTGGAGAATCGACTATTGGTCACATAGGAGCAAATTGTGTAGGTGTTGATGAGGGAAAATGGTGATCATAAATTTAATGAATATCTTATGTGGAAAACTTAGATGGAGGAGAGAAACATAGGAGTGGTATATGGAATCACTAGTGCTCAATTACACATCATCAAAGAAGCACTATAGCAGATGAAATCCAATTACTTGCAGTTCTTCATGGATAGGGACCTTGATATTAAGTTTTTTGAAGACAAAGAAAGGGAGGTTGGGGAGATTTGTTACCGATTGATCTTGGCATGCCATTCATCATTGAAAAAAACAATGACACCACCATATTTGGAATCCATGACAAATGAGGGTGTGAGTGAAACTCGTGATTTGAGGAAGGATCCTTTTGTGATGATTTCACACAAGGAGCATTATGATTTGCAGGTGCTTGAGGAGGGGTATAACATAGATGGTTTTGACCATGCTATTTTTTTTCATTGTGGGGATCATGAGCCATTTATTTTGGAGATCTTATGAAAGGCTTAAGGCTTAGCTACCAGGGAGACAGTTGAGTACATCCTTCGTGAACCAGCCTGCAAGGAAGTATATGCATCGATATATTGGGTGGACATGAATATGACATACTTGGGTATGATATGGGATATAGTTTTAGGCAACATAAACAAAGTGATGGATACCATAGCGCTTGCATGATATAAGATGATACAACCCAATTCTTCGATAGTCGACGATATGCATGGGTATTCATTGGCACAAGAAAATGTACAATGGAGTTGTGGATTGTTTCCACTAGGGAGACCTCCTGACAGAGTCCTCGAGCATACCATTGAGTTGAGGTTTCCCATGATTGGTGAGTGGATGGATGAGCCTCAGGGAGAAACATATCCCTCATTGATTTATTTTCATCTGGGATATCATTATTTGGGTAACATAGAGTAGGATACTCACATGTCTTATTCAAAACATCATTATAAGTTCTTGGTCATGCCTTTGGGGTTGACCAATGAATTAGTCATTTTCCAATATTGCAAGCAATATCAGAGGCATATATTGCTATTATTTGATGCCTTCATTATATACAACAGGAAACGAGATTTTAACATGAGTTAGTTGGATGCGACAGGTAGCATTGTGGCCATGTCATAGGTCTTTAATTTGGACCACATGATATGCAGAGTGCACATGAGGAGATCTAGAATTTTTTGGATCAGTTCATAGATATTCCAGTAAGAATTGGGAGTGATGGACATACAATTTGGTTGGGGGACACTGGAATTCATTGGAGTGATAGACTACTTTAGATGATTAGGGTGACCGGTAGGGTCATGTTAGTGATTGGTATACGTCATTGTGGGGATGTTGTGAGAGGATTTGTTGATCCTTGTTATATATGGTGAGGTAGGGTTTCCCTCAAAATACCTAGGTTCGATTATATCCACAGATAGGTAGGATTTGAAATCGCAAAGATGCCTTGGTGGGACATCATCTAGGATAATGAGTGCATTCCTTTAAGGGATTTCATCATGGGGGTCTAGGATAGGAGAGCATAGTCTAACCATTGTGGTCAGACGGTTATGATTGAATGGGTGCAACACTGGTATGATGGTTCCTCTCAACGATTATCTTGGGACCATGGAACTACAGTTCTTGACAATTTGGCATCCATGATGCAGACCCTTCTGGAGTTTACTCTTGAGATGCTTAGGTTTGGTTTCTTGGAGGATTTGTCCTCTAAGGAGTTGACCAAGTTTTTATGGTTTTCAATTTCCTGTATTATCGGAGGCAATCATGTGGATTATTTTTTTATCACCTGTAAGAATAGGGCTATGAGTAGAGGATGCTTCACATCATACATGTTAGTTTGGGACCTTGGTGACCTTACCACTTATAGGCTGATCCAAGAGAGTTTTGCATGGAGGGACTTTGCAGACGATGTGTTGAGAGATTTTCTAGATGATGCTTGGATGATTGGAGTAGGCTGGGGTGCTGGAGTATTATGGATTTCCCCTTTTATACATAGATATTAGGTTTCATTGTTACCATATAAGTTTGTGACCACATAGAATTATCTGAGATGCTTGATTTTAGAGTTGGTTTGGTTGAATTCACTAAGATAAACTGGTAGGATATGATCCTCTATAGTGGGGATAATTCTTTGAGACATTACAGTCTAAGGATGTAGGAGTGAAATATTCATACTAGGTAGGAGGATCATATATTTATGAGCAAAGTGGTGCAATGTCAACATGATGGGTCCTTTCTGGTGATAGAATGGGACCCTGGGATTTTGTGGGTTGATTGTTTGGCATTTTATATAGATGGCAAAGCCAGTTGTTACTTTTAGGAGGCCCCTTATGTTAGTAAATTGTAGGGAAGTATTGTGGGTGATAGGTGTTGTGTAACTTTCATATTAGTTCAGGACCCAGGGATCATTATCAATTTCAATTTTCCTTAGTTTGTTGTCCCTATGGGTGTGATGACATTTCTTGAGGACAAACAATATTTTGAAAGGGAGGACTATCATGTCCCCATTTTTGGGTTACCTTGTTATGCAGTTGGAGATGACCTTTGAGGCTTATGAGTGAAGGAAAAAGGGAGTCAGGGGGTTTATTTGATGTCACATAGCTAGGAGATGTTATGTTTATAAAGTGACATTTAATTAAAATATAATAAAGTAACTTTTAGATTAATAGTTTCTAAACATTAGTAAAGTGACTTTAATATTTAAGTGAAAATTAAAAAAAGGGGAATAAGGGTCATGTTTGATTTATTCAAGAAGAGAAATATTTATAAGGACTGTTGGCATGTGGTTGTAAGACCCTAGGTTCAGTTTTATTCTACCAACAAATCCTATAGACACCTACCCTTTCAACATCACTTGCATGAAAGTGAAGTCTCACCTGAGGCATCTATTGGGGATGCAAGAACCAAGTTTCTGCAGGGATGATGGGATGGGAGGAAATCATAATATTCATTCCTATTTATCTACCCTATGTGCAAGATATTGTGTCTCTTTTCCCTTAATTATTTGGTAAATTCAGTTATACAAAAACCCTATACTACAAATTGCAACATAAATTATTCATTGTAACATTCAAAATTACTATGCATCAATTATCTAGCAAAAATATCTAGATATAGCTATGCATAAGTAGAAAATCCATACAAAATTGCACAAAAAGAAATCCATACACATAATTTAACATGGTTCACCAAATATTTAGGCTACGTCCACAATGGTTGGCTTCTTTATTGTTCTTTGTGAAATTCATCTGAGGCTTGCACACTATCCTTACAATATATATATCATGTTATCTTTATCCATCCTTCCTCGCCACTTTGTAGTGCAAAATTCTCTTTGCAAACTCTCCCTAGACCTTCAGACATAGAATCTCTCTTATTCTCATTCTATTCTCTCACTCTCTTTGCAACAATATCAAAAAAATTAGATCTTCTTCATCCCTCTCTTCATTCAACGTCAACAACCTATTCTACCTAGCCTAATACATATTTATACATGGAATTTAGGGCTCAAAACCTTGCTTTCTCAACCCAAAACCCTAAGAAAACTCATTATTACAACTCATGACAACTCATTGTTTGGGTGTGTTTTTCCTATCTTTGGCCTACATGCTCCTTTATCTCCTATTTTTGCACGTCTCCTTTCTTTTGCATGTTTGATTTCTCTCCTTCCTTCTCTTACATGTGCCCTCATTATTTGCTCTTCAAATTTCATTCACAATAGATCCCCGACACTCACCTATGGCTTGTCCCAAGCCACTCAATCATGTTGTGTCGTGCCCCTCCATGCTTCCATGAAATTTTGGGAGGTGTCCTTTGTTGTCACGACTTCTTTCTTAACTTATGCTTCTTGTTCCAAAATATCCCCTATGGCCTGCACATTCAAGGTCATGAGTTTCTCTTCATTGTCATGAGCTTCCTGCTTTTCCTTGCTCTGTGCAACTACCAATTCGCCTATTACCCTTAGTGATTCATCTTACATCTGTACTAATCATTGTTGGAGAATATTCTATTGGTCCCTTTCCTTTATATTTCATTATATGACTGCCTTTATGCTAGTATAATCAACATGCACTCTGCTAGTGATATCATACATATGTTCTCCAAGGCCTTTTGCACCTTTTCCTACAAATCCCTCAATCTAGCTTCCACAACCTTCATTCCTAGAACCTCCATAAGGCTTTCGCATATCTGCGAACTTTCCTCAAATAGATTTTCACATTCCTCATCCAACTTATTAATATTTGATACCTTGGTCATAGCGTTTATTTCTCTTTGTGTATTTTACTTCGGTGGTGTCTCGAGTGCACTGCATGATTCAAAGTCCTCAGTCCTGGTATGGAAGCCTTTAATGAATTCCCTGATATTCGATACTTGTTCTTGAAGAGTGGATTTTACCACCATCGAGGCATGTTCTTTGTGTTGCTTATGTGCACACCTAATTGTATCTACATTGTTTCTTTTATCTATGCAACATTCACTTTTTCTTCGCCCTCACGTTCATTGTAGCTTACTTCATTTTTTTCTTGTTTTTCCTTCATTTTTCGTTTCTCTTTTTCCACTTTTTCTTCTTTTACCTTTTTCTAATTTTTCTTACTTTTTATATTCCTTTTTCCTACTATAACACACTACTAGGGTACATTCAGTTTTGTGTAGCTCATTTTAATGTGCATAAAATTGCTCATCTCTATAGATTTTTAGCTGACTTCCATTCAACATTCCTCCCAAGACTTCTCCATTTAGTGTTTCCAACTGCGCAAAACCTGCCTCCATCACATGCTTAATCACATATTTTCCTAACTAGTGCATTCAAAACTTTCCTGGATGATGCATGAACTTACTGTCGTATAGTAATACTAAGTCCCCCACATGATTTTTTTGTTTGTTTAATGTATCTATCATGCCATGCCTTTTTTCTTGCCTTCTGAACTTGTTGATGGAAGCCTACGACAAATCAATCTTCTTCAAGATGTAGAAAATGTGACAATTTCTCCTCTACTATGTCATAGTTTTAAATATTAGTTATCATTGGAAAGTGTAGAATGAGTACAATACAATCCATCAACATAATTGCTTATTTCCAATTTACCAACCTAAAATGTGTTTGTCTTGTCAATGTTTTCCTTGTAGTCTTGTATGCCCATAATATTGTAGGAAGCCTTAAGTCCCAATCATCTCTTCCTACATTGAAGATATTTGTCATCACATCCTCCATAATTTTATTAAAATATTCTATTGTCCCATTGGCCTGGGGGTGATACGACTTTCTCCTCTAATGATGAATTTGAAACTCCTCAGTTAATGATGCATTTGTCTTATTCAATAAGTGTGTCCATTGATCACTGAGTAAAATGTATGTGCATCCAAATCTTGTAAATTCATTACCAAATAAAACCTTATAATAATCTCTGCGGTCTATTCCATGACTGGTGTTGCCTCTTCCCATCTAGTCAAATAATCCATCACAATGATTATGTACCTATATCTTGATCTTCTTTCTAATGGGTTGATTGGTCCAACAAATTATATCTCTCATTTATCAAATTCCTGCAAGGTAACATGTGGGTGTAAAGGCATATCATCCATTATGGATGGCTTTCCCACCCTTTGACAAACATCGCATGCATGATAGTATTCTTTACCATCCTTATGAAGTGTGGGCCACCAGAGCCCTACACACAAAATTTTATGAATTGTTGCTCTACCTGAGTAGTGTCGTCCTTTAATACCTTAGTGCGCTTCTGAGAGTATCATTAGAATTTAATTATGTAACATGAATCGCCTCAATATTTCATCTGCACCTAACTTGTATAAGTTCCCTATAGTTAACCACTAACTTCCACATCTAACGAAGCCATTCATGTACTTAAAAACTACACAATGTCTATGAAGTTGTCGTCCACCATTGTAACTACAAATAAATGTGCATCCGACAAGTTATCATATAGATTACATGCATATTATCCTTTTAAATGTGTTTAACCTACACAAAATAGATCTATCTAGATAATACTACACACATTTGTAGAGAGAAATTGAGAAAGACGAAGAAGGAGATAAAGAATGGAAGAATTCTCATTAACTGTAATGAATAATGAATAATTTACACATGATATAATTTGCATAACTCAACCAATGTGCACTGGAGGAGAACCAATGTGCCATAATGGTGGTCTAGAGTAATCTGGACACACACCAGTAGTTACAAGAGTGAACTTCCACCTAGTCTAGTCTCTCAGGAAGTTATAGGAGTGAACTGCCACCTAGATGAGTTATCTAGTCAACCAGTCTTCAGTTAACTAACTAAACAAAGTGTAGTGAGGATTATACCAAGGAATCAAGGGTAATGTGCCAATATGGTGATGATCCCAAGGAAATTGTGCATTATATGGGTAATGATCCCAATGTTTCATGGTGATAAAACCAATGCAACATCTAGACTCAACTCAAATATTTAAACTGAACTGTCAACTGAAGAGGATATTCTCCAGGTGGAATATTCTCTCCTAAAAAATAGGAGACTAGATAAATGACTAATAGTGACTAAAAAAAAGGAAAAACCTTAGGAAAAATAATTCCTAGGTGTGTGTGAAGTAACTCCAACACCCCCCTTGAACATCACTATGGTGAAAATAAAGAATGGGTCCCGAAAACGAGGCCAGGTTATGTACCCAAATACAAAATATAAACTAAAAATAAATTGAGGAAAGAGGAAAAAACCCCCCTTCAAGGTACAATGTATGTAAAAAGAAGAACTACAATTTCTAGGCAATTGTGTCCTTCACTCCAAGACAACTTCGTAGAGAATGGAACTTTTTCTTAGTGAAGGTATTGGTGAAGATGTATATCGTTTGTTTTTCTGAAGGACATAATTGTAGGTCAATGATCCCCTCGTATACTAAGTCATGGATGTAGTGCATGTGGATCTCGATGTGCTTCGTCCGCTGCCTCTGAATTGGATCTCTGCATAAATTCAGAGTGCTCTAGTTGTCACACCAGATGACAATCGACCAATGAAATTGAATTCCCAACTCAGTGAGAAAATGTTGTAGCCACATAGCATGAATGGTTATGTTAACTACCCCTCTGTGCTCTTCCTCAGTTGAAGATAGAGCATTGGAAACTTACTTATTGCTCGACCAACAGATAGGCCTGGAACCAAGACTAAGTGAGTAACCATATGTGGACTTGTGATCAGTGCTATCTCCAGCCCATTTCGAATTAGTAAACCTGATGATATATAATGTATATTATGTTTCATAATCAATACCAAAGGTTATGGCTCCCTATACGTATCGAAGGATACGCTTTGCAACCTTCCAATGTAGCTCATGTGGCTCCTGCATGAACCTGGAAACTGTGCCAACTGCATAGGAATGGTCTAGTATGGAGTGTGTGAGATACAACAAGCTCTCCACTAGCTATCTGTATAGTGTGGTGTAATCTAGTGGATTCCCCCCTCTATCCTCAAGTTTGACTCCTGATAGGAAAGGATTTGGAGAAGACTTGTAGCCTTCCATGTGAAATCTCTCAAGGAGATCTTGTGTATACTTGGCTTGACATAATTTGATTCTTGATGCATCCTAACTGATCTCGAGTCCAAGGAAGAAGTGTAGTGGACCCATGTCCATCATCAAAAACATGTCATGTAGAATCCTCTTGAATGCAGCAATAGCTAAAGTCGAGCAACCTATGATCAACAAATCATCAACATACAAAACTAAGAGTAGAAGTGAATCATCCATCTTGAGCATGTGGAAATTTGGGTCTGATTTACATCGTACAAAGTTCTGTGAAAACAGGTAGGAGACCATCCTAGCATACCATGCCCTCGGAGCCTACTTGAATCCATAAAGGGACTTATTCAGTCGATAGACCAAAGATGAGTCCTGCATAAATACCCGAGGATTCTCCATATAGATCTCCTTAGAGATATCACCATGAATAAATTCATTCTATACATCCATCTGATGGACTTCCTATCCCTTAACTACCACAATGGAAATTGTCAATCATATGGAATCCATATTCACTAATAGAGTGAAGATCTCATCATAGTCAATACCATGCACCTCGTGAAAGCCTTTGGCAACAATCCTAGCTTTATATCTGTTAATATTTCCATCCAATGCACTCTTGGTCCTGTAGACCCATATGCATCTGACAAGTTTCCTCACGAAAGGAAGGGGAACCAGATCCCAAGTCTGGTTCACAAGGAGGTAGTTGTACTCCTCCTTCATGGAAGATTCCCAAAATGGATTTCTAGCAGCCTCGCCATAAGACTGTGGATCTGAAGACTGAACTAAGAAAATATTCCTGGAGGGAAATGGTTCAGTGGTAGTGAGCACAACATGAGGATCCTCAAAATCATATCGAGTCCTCCTAGTATCGTCCAGATCACCAACAATATCCCATGCATATTGAAGAGTAGTTTGTGCCCATTTGGGCCTCTGTTATGGCTATGCATCTGCATCTGGATGCTCTGACTCTGCATCTGCATCTACATCTACATCTGGATGCTCTGACTCTGCATATGCATATGGATGTTTTGACTCTGCATCTGACTATACTGAATCTTTGTTTGAATCATCTGAGTCCTATGAATCACACCTCTCATCTGAAGAAGAGTTGGCATGTGCATGTTCATCATATCAGATAGGTGGAAGAATGAAGGTGTTTGCATGCGGTTGTTGAGGGACATGTGAGACACTTTCCTCGAATTGGACACTTTTCTCAATGATGAGCCAGTTTGAGGAAAGATCAATAAGTATATATCCCTTCACACCGTCGGAGTATCCAACAAAAATGCACTCAGTGCTCTGTGGATCAAGTTCCTTCCCCGTTTTAGAGGGAATTTGGGCCCATGCACGTGAACTGAAAATGTGAAAGTGGGTCACTTTCAATTTGAGGTTGCTCCCAGCCTTGTAGGGGGCATTATTCTTGACTAATCTATGGGGAGATATATTTTAGATGTACTTTTCACAACTATGTTCTTCGTCCCATAGTCTATGTGGTAGTGATTTTGCATGCAGGATGCAAGATGCCATATCCTTTAGAGATCTATTTTTCTGCTCCCCAACTTCATTTTGTTGCGGAGTATAGAGAACTATGTGCTATAACTGAATCCCTGCCTCATGGAAATGATTATGGATATCATGATTGAAATAGTCTCCCCCATTATCAGTTCAGAGGACTTTGATCTTGTTTCCAGACTATGTCTCAACCAGGGATTTGAAATTTTTGAGGTGTTGAAAGACCTCATATTTTTTCCTAAGAAAGTAAATCCATGTAAAACATGAGAAATCATCAACAAAAATGAGAAAAACATCTCTTTGTTGATATATGGATGTGGAAAAGGACCCATAAGGTCACTAGGGATCACATCTAAAGGTGCATAAGCTCTCTGAGACTTTCCTTTGTCGAAATTCTCTTGAGGGTGTTCTCTGAGAACACATCCCTCACATACTCCCTTGGAGAAATGGATGTCTGGAAGACCATCAACCAATATTTTCTTTATAATTTGTTGCATGTATCTGAAATTCAACTATCCAAAACTTTCATGCCATATCTTACTACTTTCATCAGCATGAGCAAGCAGTAAAGAAGAATCAGGTTCAATGAATTTAGAAAATGTATACAATATAGACTGATGATTTACCTCGTCAATAGCAACCCTGGAGTTCGTTTGAATGTCATAGATTTCCACAACATTTGGTGTGAATGTGAATTTATTTCTGGTGCTGGAATTTTTCATTTGATACATGGAGAGAAGGTTGACGAAATGTTTGGGAACGTGCAACACATTCTTGAGCCTTTTGTTGGTGAGTTCAATCCTTCCTTTGTCGATGACTTCGACTAAAGAGTTTTCCACCATCAGAATAGGAGGACCTTTGCATGTATCTAATTAAGAATAAACTTCTTTTGAGGCATCCATATGATGTGATTCTCCCAAATCTACTATCCAAGCATCAGGAGAGGAGTTGATGGCTATCAAGGCATGGCTAGAGTTACATTTCTTGGGATTCTGATCTTCTGGTTTCTTCTTCTTGGAACCCTAGGGGATGCGATCTACAAGGTTTTTTTGTTAAATTATTTGAGACATTAGATCTTTTTTTTTTGCATGCATGCAGATTCTGGATGGAATCCTTTGTGACAGTACATGCATTTCTCCCCTTTTCTTCCCTTTCCACCTTTGGATCTAGAGGCATCGATGAAGGGTTTTTAGTACCCTTCTTTCTTCGTATGTGCATAAGATTTATTTTTTTATTTATCTTTAGATTTATGATATTGATGGATTCCATCTTGAAAAGTAAGTCCATGTGCCTTTGGGCCTTTGATTTTTCCCATGTTGATGAGCTTGGTTTTCTCTTGTGTCAAGGATTCGATAAACTCCTCAAGATAAGTCATCTTCCAGGTGGCTCTAGAGGTGAATCTGATAGAATGGAATGTTGATAAGAACAAAGATAATTCAGGACCAAGTTTGGAGAGAATGGTGAGAACCATTTCTTTCTCCTCCTTATATTTATCAACCCCACAAGCTTTGAGTTGCGAGAGTAAATCCTTGAATTTTGTAAAGAAATATTGGATATTGTCGAAGATTTTTGGATCCAATTTGAGAAATTCCACCTCCATCATGTGTCCCCTCATCTCATCCTATTTTCCAAATATCCCTTACAAGGTATTCTAAGCATCATTGGGAGTCGTACAGGAAGATATGTGAAAAAGGAGATCATGAGAAATAAGACTACAAATCGTTCTGAGTGCTTCATCCATATAATTTAAATACTTGGATTTTTCTATGGTTGATGTTGGTTCTATATCTGTATTCAAGGTTAACCTATACAATCCTCTTGTTTGGAGATGAATCATTATTCTCTCCTTCCATACAAAGTAGTTGTAAGGTGTAAGAATGAATTCTTTTTGGAAATCCATCTTTCTGTTGTCTTCAATATTTTGTACCTGCAAAACATTTTTGTGTAGCTTTTTCTTAGTATTATGTTGGATCTGATACCATGTAAATGTGTTGAAACTACACAAAATAGATCTATATAGAAAATAATACACACATTTGTAGAGATAAATTGAGAAAGAAGAAGAAGGAGAGAACGAATGGAAGAATTTTCATTAACAATAATGAATAATGAATAATTTACACATGATATACTCTGTATAACTCAACCAATGCGCACTGGAGGAGAACCAATGTGCCATAGTGGTGGTAAGAGTGATCTAGAAATAGACCAATAGTTATGGGAATGAACTCCCACCTAGTATAGTCTCTCAGGTAGTTACGGGAGTGAACTGCCACCTAGCTGAGTTAACTAGTCAACCGATCTTTAGTTAACTGAATGAACAAAGTTTAATGAGGATTAGATCAAGGAATCGAGGGTAATGCTCCAATATGGTGATGATTCGAAGGCAAGTTCACATTAGCATGGTGATGATCCCAATGTTTCTTGGTGATAAAACAAATGCATCATCTAGACTCAACTCAACTAGTCAAACTGAAGTGTCAACTAAAGAGAATATTATCCAGGTGGAATATTCTCTCCTAAAAAAATAGGAGACTGGATAAATGACTAATAATGACTAAAAAACAAGGAAAAACCTTAGGAAAAATAAATCCTAGGTGTGTATGAAGTAACTCCAACGCTCCTAAAATTATGTGCGATGAGTGATCAGGTAATGCATTCAACTTCCTTCGTTTCACAACAACCTCAAAATCATATTCCTGGAACAAAAAAAATCATCTGCATACTCTTCCCCCCAACAATGGCTTGTTCACTAAGTATCTCAGTGCAGAATGGTCATTATGCATCTCAAATTGAGAACCCAATAAGTAATTTCTAAAATTTTGTAGTGCATATACCATTCCCAATCCTTCTCATTCAATCAATCATGGAGATGGAGAAAAGATCGGGAGAAGCTGAGTGAAGGTACATAAAAATCATAGAGGTAAATGAGGATGTTCTAGGCCGAACTCATGAGAAACTATAGAGGTGAATGCAAAAATCATGGAGAAAAATGCATAGAATGATAATGATAAGAAAATCACAGAAAAAATCCCCAAATTCATTGGGTTATTTCCTGGCAAGATCATAGTTTTATATAGTGAAATTCCTTGGAAGGTAAGAGCAGTTCCCCACAGATCTATATGAAGGTAGGAGAAGGAAACTATCTGGTTACAATATGAATAATAGAGAAATCTCAAAGGAGACCCTAGGGATGGAAAGAAGATGGCGAAACATACTCCATAAATTTAGAAAAAATTGGAATGGTAGAATGGTAGAAGTTTTTCGTTCCACAATACACAACCGTCAATAATCTGAGAAAATTAATATCAAGGTTCTTATATATTTACAGTTATGACATAAAAACTACACCTATAATCCAATATTGATGCAGACACACTCGGCCCTCAGGTCGAGGATCCGCTTACACATGATCGTTCTTCAACTCTTCCCCTGAGCCGAATTAGCTCTTTCGATTCCTTCTGGAATCTCCAAATTCGATCCACAGGTCCTTCTTCTCCTGTCACGGCCTCTGTACCTGCCTATGACTTTTTCTGATATGAATTTTGGGTTTCGGGACTTCCTGTTTCCCGAAATGGATTTAACAGCATTTAGACCTAGGGTTACTTCCTGGTCCACATGACCATCTCTTATAAGACCACGACCCTATTTCGTTCAGGGCTTGTCACAACTCTCCACTCGCGAGTTTGCGAGTCGAACCTCCCAACTCTCCCCTTCCAAAGTCGTGATAACTGAGATTGTGAAATGGGTACAGTTCCATTTCCCGTCATAACCTTCCGCGCATGACCTCTGGCTAGGCTAACGCTATCTCCTCTCGCTTCTTGCCACTTCGTGAGTTCAAAGGTTGAACTCCCGTGCTATTGTCTCGTTAATCCCCAAGACACAAGAAGTCAACGGGGTGTTGACTCCCTCCACAATGTGACGTGTGTCCACCCATCTATCCTGCGGGCCCACCTTATGGTTCTGCCACGTGTCCCTCGTGCTTCTCTTCGCACTTCGTGATTTCTCTCCCCAAGCGATGCTTCCTTCATGTCCCGACACCCGAAGTGTCGAGATCCCAAACTCTTCAATACTCTTTGTCGCAACTCATGACTTCGCGACTTTTGATGTCGAGACGAGGTCCTCTCAACCCCCGAAATGCTGAAATGTGAAGGATATCTGATCCAACAGTCCTCCCGTTCTCCAGATCCAATGACTATCCTCACTCCTCGCGACTTCGCAACCTCATGACTTGGAGCTCCTAATCATTTGGGCTCTCACCCCGCGAACCTCTGAGTTCACGAGATCCCTAGATCTCTGGCACCTATCCTTCTACAATGGACGGTCCTGATTGAATTCGTTGTTTTCACCATGGAGATTCCCGATCTCCTGTCCTCGGGACTCCCGACTTCCCGAATGCCGAAATCTCGATATGAACTCCTTCGGGACTTTCGCTTCTCCTCTACTATATGATGGCTTAAATCCCGCACAACTCCTGACATATCTAATGGCTGTCGGTTCCTTCGCTCAAGATCTAATGACTCAGATCATTTCTCCTGTGCACTTCTCCTATGCTACCCCCTGGACATGAAATCTTCAACAGTCCAGATCTTCTTGGCTCATCTAACGGCCGATGTTTCTCTTCTCTAGATTTCGCGCTTTCTTCTCAGACTTGGAAGAATTCCAAGTATCCAAAGGCCTCAACCTTTGTCCTCTTTTTCCTCTGCGAGCTCTTCACCTTGGGTCTAGCCTGCGCGTCTAAAAACCGTTGCTTCTCCCGAGCTTTTCTCCTTTCGAATCCTTGAATGGATTCTATGACTTCCACGCTCCCGCAGAGTCTTCATGCACCCCAGGTGCTATCTCTTCTGAGCTTGTCGAATACTCAGACCCCTAAGGGATTTTTATCCTTCTTCCTTCTCCTGTAGATGGAGAATTCAAATGCCTCTCTGGCTATCCTTTACTCAAGTAACTCCTTGCTGAGTTCTCAGGGTGTTCAACAACCCTGCGAAGATCCCTCAGTGGACTCTTCTTAAATATATGAACTCAAAGAGTTTTGTTCATCTCTGTGCCTACCTGCACACTGTCTCAATGTCCACTTGGCAGAGCTATACAGAAATCATAGCACAGTTTATGTCTTCTATCTGAACTCACAGTAGAGTTCTTCTGTGCACTCCCTTACACCTACTCAATGCCCACCTGGCAGAGCGTCTAGAAACCTCAGTGATTCTGACTTCTATCTGAACTCACAACAAAGTTCTTCCTCGGCACTCTGTGCCTGTGCTCAATGCCCACTTGGAAGAGCCTCTTACGGAACTCCTCAGAGCTTCCGCCTTCTTATGAACTCAATAGAATCCCTCTGTGTACTTTGGCACTTACTCCATGCCCACCTAGTAGAGTATCAAGAATCCTTCAATGGTTCTTACTTCTTACGAACTCACGGTCGAGTTCTCCTTTCGTGCACTCCTTGCACTTGCTCAATGCCCTCCTGGCAGAGCTTTGCAGAAATCACAACATAAGTTCCATCTGCGACTATGTTCTCATATACAGCCTCACCTCTTGAGGTATTCAACAACCTCATGGCCTTCTTTGAGTTTCTGATTTCAATTTCCGTGCCCACCTGGCACGCCTTTGTTTGAACCCGCAGAATTCAAAAATGCACCCTCTGTGCATGGCTATCAGAACCCGTAGAGTTCTGTCACACACTCATGGTGTGAAGCCTCAAATACCTTCTCAAACATGAAATCAAAAAACCTACAAATGTATAGCATACATCTACAGCATAAAATGAACACTCACAGGCATTCATTCAACACAAGAAATATGCAGGAAAAACTGCTATTTGTATTAAAATGGAAAATGCTTGTATTTACAAGGTGTTCCTGAGCACGGACTTTAACAAGTTCTCGACTCTTATTTCCTTCTCTCTACTCGCAAACTCTCTCCTATCTTACAAAATGAGATCGATCTTGATCTTTTACCTTGAGGGGGCTCTTAGAGCTCTTCCCTCCAAAACCTCAACTACCCTATTCAATGGCATTGAATGGCCTATCTAGTATGCTATCCAGATCTAGATCTCAACCTTAGAAAACATTTAAGGCTACCTACTTCTATGCATGCGCAAAGCCATGGATCCATGGCTCAACATCCTAAAAAATTTAATTACATTCATTTCAAATTTTAAATGAGGTTGCGCCTCTCTTGAATGCTCGATTTGAAATCGTTGATGACTAGTTGGCTAGTTGGCTAACATGGATAGATGCTCCTACATCATACTCCTCAGCTGCAAAAATCATGAGCTTCTGCTCATAAGCTTCCCATATCAGCTATGGAAATCCTCCTGGATCCCAAATCATCCTCTGGAACTGTCTCCTTTCTCTAGTTCCCTACTATTGTTGTTGCTTATGCACTATTGCTGTTGTTGTTTCTTATCTTCTACCAAGCCTCTCCCTGCTGGCAGTCTCTGTTGACCCTACCATCAGCTCCCTAATCTCCTCGACCACTTCATCCAGTTTCTCCCATGGCTGGCTCTACTCATGCAATCTCCTCAGCTGCAAAAAATTTCTGAAGATGGGTAGATCATCGCGATCTCCCATGATTTCTTCTTCATCTTCTTTTGTGGCCTCAAGTTGCCATGCTGCTGCAAAGTCCATCTCTACAGTCTTCTCTCGACTGACCTGTTGTTCAGATTCCTTCTCTGACAGATCAACTTTTGCCAGTTCTCCTGCTAGCTCTGGATTATTCAGCCAATCCTCCAACATCTTTAGCTCCATCTCCCATGGAGTGATTAATCTGTCTGCCTACTCTTCGACTTCTTCTGTTGCTAGCTTCAGTGCCACAACTTCTTTCTTTTCATCTTTCTGGCCAAAATCATTGAGACATTCCTCAAAATTCTCATTCTCTTTTTCTTCTTCTCGAGCAACTTCCAAAGTCTACTCCAATTCTTCTTTGACAGTCTCAGCTGGTTTTCCTTCTTCTGCCATTGCTGCTTCAACCTCTGCAACGCAGATTTCTTCCTCCTCTTGGGCAAGTGGTAGGAATATGTGAATTCCCCCAATCATTAGAATGTTATTCTGATCTTCCTTCTCTGCAAGCTGCATCTACTGATCCAAACTCTTCTCTGAGCTCACCTTCTTTGTCAGCTCCTCAGGCTGATTCAAGTCTATCTCTGAGCTCAACTACTCATCCCTACCCACCTGGAAATATGGGATTTCCCTGCTACCCTCCTGGAAATCTGTGGAATCAACTGATCCCATCTTTGTTTCCTTTCCCACCTAACAATATGTAAACCTTCTACTTCCCTCCTGGCATTCCATGAGACCCCGCAGTGATCTCGCTTTGTTGCCCACCTAGAAATGCAAAATTCCCCGGCTGTCCTCATGACAGTCTGTGAGATCTCGTAGCGATCTCAACTCATTGCCCACCTGGAAATTAGGAATTTCTTTGTTTCCCTCCTGGCAGTCCTTGATATCTTCAACTGATCCCAATTCATCCTCAAAATCACTGAGATCTCTCCCAGTCTCTGGTTCACATATATGAATTTAATTTTCTTCTCGGCCATTGAGGCTTTCCACATACCTCAGCCATCTTTTCAACAGTCTACGTTGTCTCATGACCATCAGTTCTTTGACTAGCCATCTCACCTTCGGCTTCCTCATGGGCCATTCATGCATCCATTTTGACCTGTTATCCTGCCGCATCTCAATTGAAAGTTTGTCCAGTCTCACATTCATCTCAGTGAGTTCTTCATCCCATTCTATGTCGCTCATCAGTTCTAGGCCCTTTCTTCCAGCAAATCTACGACCTTCAGTAGCCATGTTGCTATCTATATTCCTTCCTAGCAAATCTGTTGTCACTCCTTCAACCTTGAGTGTCCCAGCTCTTCTCCTACAGTCCTCCTGACTGTCTATGGACTATTTACTACCTGCAAACAATCCTTACAGAGTCTCCAACGCTCTGTCTTCTTTTACCTTCTACTCGCTTCCCTTGCCTGAAATATATAGACAATATTTCCCGCTCTAATACCACTTGATGCAGTGTATCAGAGTGCTCTTTTATCTCCTTCTCTCTGCCTCCCTTGCCTGAAATATATAAGAAAGAATCAAGCTCTGATACCACTTGATGCAGTAGCACTCGACCCTCAGGTCAAGGATCCGCTTACACAGAATCGTTCTTCAACTCTCCCCTTGAGCCGAATTAGCTCTTTCGATTCCTTCTGGAATCTCCAAATTCGATCCACAGGTCCTTCTTCTCCTATCATGGCCTCTGTACCTGCCTGTGAATTTTCCCGATATGAATTTCGGGTTTCTGGACTTCCTGTTTCCCGAAATGGCTTTAACAGCATTTAGCCCCAGGGCTACTTCCTGGTCCACATGACCATCTCTTATAATACCACGGCCCTATTTCGTTTGGGGCTTGTCACAACTCGCCACTTGCGATTTCGCGAGTCGAACCTCCTGGCTCTCCCTTTCCAAAGTCACAATAACCAAGATCACAAAATGGGTACGGTTCCCTTTCCCGTCAGCACCTTCCGCGCGTGACCTCCATCTAGGCTAATTCTAGCTCCTCTCACTTCTCGCCACTTCATGAGTTCAAAGGTTGAACTCCCGTGCTCTTGTCTCGTGAATCCCCGAGACACGAGAAGTCAACGAGGTGTTGACTCCCTCCACAATGTGACGTGTGTCCGCCCGTCTATCCTATGGGCCCACCCTATGGTTCTGCCACGTCTCCCTCATGCATCTCTTCACACTTCATGATTTCACTCCCCAAGCGATGTTTCCTTCGTCTCCCGACACCCGAAGTGCCGAGATCCCGAACTCTTCAATACGTTTTGTTGCAACTTGCGACTTCGCGACTTCTGATGTCGAGACGAGGTCCTCTCAACCTCCGAACCCTTGAAACATCGAAATGCGATGGGGCTCTAACCCAATGGTCCTCCCGTTCTCCAGATCCAATGGATATCCTCACTCCTCGCGACTTCGCAACCTCACGACTTGGAGCTCCTAATCGTTTGGGATCTCACCCTACGAACCTCCGAGTTTGTGAGATCCCTAGATCTCTGCCACCAGTCCTTCTCCAATGGATGGTCCTGATTGAATTGTCTGTTTTCACCATGGAGATTCCCGATCTCCTGTCCTCGGGACTCCTGATTTCCAGAATGTCGAAATCTCGATATGAACTCCTTCAGGACTTTCACTTCTACTATGTTGTATGAGGTCTTAACTCCCTCGCAACTCCTGACAGATCTAATGGTTGTCAGTTCCTTCTCTCAAGATATGACGACTCAGATTATTTCTCCTGTGCGCTTCTCCTATGCTGCCCCCTGGACGTGAAATCTTCAATAGTCCAAATCTTCTTGGCTCATCTGACGACCGATGTTGCTCTTCTCTAGCTTTCGCACTTTCTTCTCAGACTTGGAAAAACTCCAAGTATCCAAAGGCCTCAACCTTTGTCCTGTTTTTCCTTTGTGATCTCTTCACCTTGGGTCTCGCCTGCACATCTAAAATCCACTGCTTCTCCCGAGATTTTCTCCTTTTGAATCCTTGAATGGATTATATGACTTTCACGCTCCCGCAGAGTCTTCACACACCCAAGGTGCTATCTCTTTTGATCTTGTCGAATACTCAGACCCCTAAGGGATTTTTATCCTTCTTCCTTCTCCTACAGATGGAGAATTCAAATGCCTCTCTGGCTATCCTTTCCTCAAGAAACTCCTTGTTAAGTGCTCAGGGTCTTCAACAACCCTGCGAAGATCCCTCAGTGGAATCTTCTTAAATCTATGAACTCAAAGAGTTTTGTTCATCTATGTGCCTACCTGCACACTGTCTCAATGCCCACCTGGAAGAGCTATACAAAACTCATAGCATAGTTTCTGTCTTCTATCTGAACTCATAGTAGAGTTATTTTGTGTACTCCCTTACACCTTCTCAATGCCCACCTGGCAGAGCATCTAGAATTCGCAGTGATTCTAACTTCTACCTAAACTCACAGTAAAGTTCTTCCTCAACACTCTATGCATGTGCTCAATGCCCACTTGGCATAGCCTCTTACAGAAATCCTCATAGCTTTCTCCTTCTTATGAACTCAACATAATCCCTCTTTGTACTCTACCACTTACTCCATGCCCACCTCGCAGAGTGTCAAGAATCCTTCATTGGTTCTTACTTCTTATGAACTCACGGTCGAGTTCTCCTTTCGTGCACTCCTTGCACTTGCTCAATGCCCTCCTAGTAGAGATTTGTAGAACTCACAACATAAGTTCCGTCTGCGAATGTGTTCTCATATACAACCTCACCTCCTGAGGTATTCAGCAACCTCACGACCTTCTTTGGGTTGCTAATTTCAACTTATGTGCCCACCTGGCACACCTTTGTCTGAAACCGCAGAATTCAAAAATGCACCCTCTGTGCATGGCTATCAGAACCCGCAGTGTTCTATCACACCCTCATGGTGTGAAGCCTAAAAGACCTTCTCAAACCTGAAATCAAACAACCTGCAAATGTCTAGCATACATCTACAACATAAAATGAACACTCACAGGAATTCATTCAACACAAGAAATATGCAGGAAAAACTATTGTTTGTATTAAATGGAAAATGCTTGTATTTACAAGTTGTTCCTGAGCACGGACTTTAACAAGTTCTCATCTCTTCTCTACTGCTCTCTACTCGCAGAATCTCTCCTATCTTACAAAATGATATCGATCTTTATCTTTTACCTGGAGGGTCTCTTAGAGCTCTTCCCTCCAAATCTCAACTACCCTATTTAATGGCATTGAATGGGCTGTCTAGTCCGCTCTCTGGATCTAGATCTTAGCCTTACAAAACATTTAAGGCTACCTACTTCTATGCCTGTGCAAAGGCACGGCTCCATGGCTCAATAGCCTAAAACATTTAATTACATTTATTTCAAATTTTAAATGAGGTTGCGCCTCTCTTGAATGCTCGATTTGAAATCACTGATGGTTGGCTAGCTGGTTGGTTGACGTGGATAGATGCTCCTACATCATACTCCTCAGCTGCAAAAATCATGAGCTCCTGCCCATGAGATTCCCATCTTGGCTATGGAAATCCTCCTGGATCCCAAATAATCCTCTAGAGCTGTCTCCTTGCTCCAGTTCCCTGTTCTTGCTACTGCTTATGCGCTGTTGTTGTTGTTGTTTCTTCTCTTCTGCTCAGCCTCTCCCTGGTGGAAGTCTCTGCTGACCCTAACATCAGCTCCCTGATCTCCTCGATCACTTCGTCCAACTGCTCCCGTGGCTAGATTTTCTCATGCAATCTCCTCAGCTGCAAAATTTTTCTACAGATGGGTAGACCATCGCGATCTCCCATGCTTTCTTCTTCATCTTCTTCTATGGCCTCAAGTTGCCATGCTGCTGCAAATGCCATCTCTGCAGTCTTCTCTCGACTGACATGTTGTTCATCTTCCTTCTCTAACAACTTAGCTTCTTCCAGTTCTCCCACTGGTTGTGGATTGTTCAACCAATCCTCCAACATCTTCAGCTCCATCTCCCATGGAGTGATTAATCTGTCTGCCTGCTCTTCGGCTTCTTCTACTGCCATTTTCAGTGTTGCAGCTTCTTTCTTTTCATCTTTCTGGCCAAAATCATTGAGCCATTCCTCAGAATGCTCATTCTCTTTTTCTTCTTCTCAGGCATCTTCCAAAGTATTCTCCAATTCTTCTTTGATAGTCTCAGTTGGCTGTCCTTCTTCTGTCGTTGTTTCTTCAACCTCTGCAATGCAAATTTCTGCCTCCTCTTGGGCAAGTGGTAGGAATATGTGAATTCCCCCAATCATTAGAATGATATTATGATCTTCCTTCTCTGTCAGCTGCATCTGCTGATCCAAACTCTTCTCTGAGCTCACCTGCTCTATTATCTCCTCGGGCTGATTCAAGTCTATCTCTGCGCTCAACTACTCATCCCTACCCACCTGGCAATATGGGATTTCCCTGCTGCCCTCCTGGAAGTCTATGGAATCAAATGATCCCATCTATGTTTCCTTTCCCACATGGAAATATGTAAACCTTCTGTTGCCTTCCTGGCAGTCCATGAGACAACGCAGTGCTCTCGATTCATTGCCCACCTGGAAATGTGAAATTCCCCGGCTGTCCTCATGACAGTCTGTGAGATCCCGCAGCAATCTTAGCTAATTTCCCACCTAGAAATTGGGAATTTCTTTGCTTCCCTCCTGGAAGTCCTTGAGATCTTCAATTGATCCCAATTCATCCTCAAAATCACTGAGATCTCTCCGAGTCTCCGGTTCATATATCTGAATTTCATTTTCTTCTCGACCATTGAGGTTTTCCACATACCTCAGCCATCTTTTCAACAGTCTACATTATCTCATGACCATCAGTTCTTTGACTGGCCATCTCACCTTCGACTTCCTCATGGGCCATTCATGCATCCATTTCGACCTCTTATCCTGTCGCATCTCAATTGCAAGTTCGTCCAGTCTCGTGTTCATCTCAACGAGTTCTTCATCCCATTATGTGTCACTCATCATTTCTAGGCCCTTTCTTCCAGCAAATCTATGGCCTTCAGTAGCCATGTCACTGTCTATCTCCCTTCCTGGCAAATCTGTTGTCACTCCTTCAACCCTGAGTGTCCCAGCTCTTCTCCTACAGTCCTCCTAACTTTCTATGGATTGTTGCCTACCTACAAACAATCCTTACAGAGTCTCCAGTGCTCTGTCTTCTTTTACCTTCTACTCGCTTACCTTTCCTAAAATATACAGACAAGATTTCCCGCTCTGATACCACTTGATGCAGTGTATCAGAGTGCTCTTTTATATCTTTCTCTCTAGCTCCCTTGCCTGAAATATAGAAGAAAGAATCAAGATCTGATACCACTTGATGCAGATTCACTCGACCCTCAGGTCGAGGATCCACTTACATAGGATCGTTCTTCAACTCTCCCCCTGAGACGAATTAGCTCTTTTGATTCCTTCTGGAATCTCCAAATTCGATCCACGGTTCCTTCTTCTCCTGTCACGACCTCTATACCTGCCTGTGACCTTTCCTGATATGAATTTTGGGTTTTGAGACTTCCTGTTTCCCAAAATGGCTTTAACAACATTTATCCCCAGGGCTACTTCCTGGTCCACATGAACATCTCTCATAATACCACGACCCTATTTCATTCGGGGCTTGTCACAACTCACCAGTCGCGAGTTCACGAGTTGAACCTCCTGACTCTCCCCTCCCAAAATCGCAATAACCGAGATCACAAAATGGGTACAGTTCCCTTTCCCATCAGCGCCTTCTGCGTGTGACCTCTGGCTAGGCTATTTCTATCTCCTCTCACTTCTCGCGACTTCCTGAGTTCAAAGGTTGAAATCTCGTTCTCTTATCTCTCGAATCCCCGAGACAAGAGAAGTCAACGGGGTGTTGACTCCCTCCACAATGTGACGTGTGTCCGCTCGTCTATCATGTGGGCCCACCTTATGGTTCTTCCATGTGTCCCTCGTGCTTCTCTTCGCACTTCATGATTTCTCTCCCCAAGCGATGCTTCCTTCATGTTCCGACACCCGAAGTGTCGAGATCCTGAACTCTTCAATACTCTTTGTCACAACTCGCGACTTCACAACTTATAATGTCAAGACGAGGTCCTCTCAGCCTCCCAACCCTCAAAACACCAAAATGTGATGGGTCTCTTATCCAACGGTCCTCCCGTTCTCCAGATCCAACGACTGTCCTCACTCCTCGCAACTTCACAACCTCGTGACTTGGAGCTCCTAATCGTTTGGGCTCTCACCCTGCAAACCTCCGAGTTCACGAGATCCCTAGATCTTTGCCACCTATCCTTCTCCAACGGACGGTCCTAATTGAATTTGCTATTTTCAAGATGGAGATTCTCGATATCCTGTCCTCGGGACTCCCGATTTCCCGAATGCCGAAATAACGATATGACCTCCTTCGGGACTTTCTCTTCTTCTCTCTTGTATGAGGGATTAACTCCCTCGCAACTCCTGACAGATCTAATGGTTGTTGGTTCCTTCACTCAAGATCCGACGACTCAGATCATATCTCATGTGTGCTTCTCCTGCACTGCCCCCTGGATGTGAAATCTTCAACATTCCAGATCTTGTCGGCTCATCTGACGGTCTATGTTGCTATTCTCTAGATTTGGTGCTTTCTTCTCAGACTTAGAAGAACTCCAAGTATCCAAAGGCCTCAACCTTTGTCCTCTTTTTCCTCTGCAAGCTCTTCACCTTGGGTCTCGCCTGCGTGTCTAAAAACCATTGCTTCTCCCGAGCTTTTCTCCTTTCGAATCCTTGAATGGATTCTATGACTTCGACGCTCCCGCAGAGTGTTCACGCACCCCAGGTGCTATCTCTTCTGAGCTTGTCGAATACTCATAACCCTAAGGGATTTTTATCCTTCTTCCTTCTCCTACAGATGGAGAATTCAGATGCCTCTCTTGCTATCCTTTCCTCAAGCAACTCCTTGTTGAGTGCTTAGGGTGTTCTACAACCATGCGAATATCCCTCAGTGGACTCTTCTTAAATCTTTGAACTCAAAGAGTTATGCTCATCTCTGTGCCTACCTGCACATTGTCTCAATGCCCACCGGGCAGAGCTATACAAAACTCATAGTAGAGTTTTTGTCTTCTATCTGAACTCACAGTAGAGTTCTTTTGTGCACTCCCTTACACCTACTCAATGCCCACCTGGCAGAGAATCTAGAATCCTTAGTGATTCTGACTTCTATCTGAAATCGCAACAAATTTATTCCTCAACACTCTATGCCTGTGCTCAATGCCCGTCTGGCAGAGCCTCTTACGGAACTCCTCGGAGCTTCTGCCTTCTTTTGAACTGAACAAAATTCCTCTATGTACTCTAGCACCTACTCCATGCCCACTTGGTAGAGTATCAATAATCCTTCAGTGGTTCTTACTTCTTATGAACTCATGGTCGAGTTCTCCTTTCGTGCACTCCTTGCACTTGCTCAATGCCCTCCTAGTAGAGCTTTGCAGAACTCACAACATAAGTTATGTCTGCGATCGTGTTCTCATATACAGCCTCGCCTCCTGAGGTATTTAGCAACCTCACGGCCTTCTTCGAGTTGTTGATTTCAACTTCTATGCCCACCTGGCACGCCTTTGTCTGAACCCACAGAATTCAGAAATGCACCCTCTGTGCACGGCTATTAGAACCCACAGTGTTCTGTCACACCCTCATGGTGTGAAGCCTCAAATTCCTTCTCAAACATGAAATCAAACAACCTGCAAATTTCTAGCATAAAATGAACACTCACAGACATTCATTCAACACAAGAAATATGCAGGAAAAACTATTGTTTGTATTAAAATGGAAAATGCATGTATTTACAAGGTGTTCCTAAGCACGGAATTTAACAAGTTCTCGACTCTTCTCTCCTACTCTCTACTCGCAGACTCTCTCCTATCTTACAAAATGAGATCGATCTTGATCTTTTACCTTGAGGGGGCTCTTAGAGCTCTTCCCTCCAAACCTCAACTACCCTATTCGATGGAATTGAATGGGTTGTCTAGTTTGCTATCCGTATCTAGATCTCAGCCTTACAAAACATTTAAGGCTACCTACTTCTATGCCTACGCAAAGACACGGCTCCATGGCTCAACAACCTAAAAAATTTAATTACATTCATTTCTAATTTTAAATGAGGTTGCGCCTCTCTTGAATGCTCGATTTGAAATCGCTGATGGCTGGTTGGCTGGTTGGATGATGTGGATAGATGCTCTTGCATCAAATATCATTATAATTTAAATCTCAAATAAAAATATTGTTCCACAACACACATCCAGTTCCAGAAATCCATTACAAATTCCATCAACATATAAATCCATATACAATTTTTTTTAACTAATTTACAAATGCAAATTTTAAACATGTGTATCATAATCGACGAATGGACTTGTTGATGTTCTTCGATGGATGGAAATCCTCCTAGATCCCTCTTGCTAATCACTGAGACCTCACCGGTACCTCCCAGCCAATGCTAGGGGTACCCTTATTCCCCCTCATCCCCCCAAGCCGCAAAGGGGCCATGCACACAAAACCAAAGAAAAATCTAGCTCCCAGCTCACCTCGCAAGGTCGAGCTACCAATCTCTTTTTGAGTTGGGTATCCCAACTCTCACAAGAAAAATCATTCAAAGAAATTCCTACATCATAACCTTATGCATACCAGTCGTGATCCATTCCTCTTATTATCCATTACTTTTATAGAGTTATTCTTAGTGATCCCTTTCCATTTTCATGTTTAATTCGATTTATTAAAATTTAATTAGGAAATACTCTCCCCCATACACTTGTCACCTGATCCCTTAGTTGCACTAGAAATTCATTTATTTAACTTAACTAAATGTCAATTTCCCTCACCCAACCTAAAAGAGCTCCTAAAAATGCTCCTTGTTGTCCCTTTATTCCCTCTATTTCCTTTTAATGACCGACACCTTTCTAAAACTTAGTTGTGTTTTATTTAGGCAAGTTCTTTAGTTAGACTAGACTAGATTCCTTTCTATGTTTCCCATTCCTTTTTACATTCATTTCCCTTTTTTTCTAAGTTCCAATTTAGCATGTCTTGCACATAATAAATAATTAACTCTTTAGATAAAATAATTCTCTTTTAAATTCTTAGCCTGATTTTTCTTCATCCCTCTTTTATTAATTGATCATTTAGTTGTTTTAGTCTTCTTACCCTATTTAGACCTAGGCTTTATTTTCAACTAGGCTTAGAATTGTTTTTTTTTAGGGAATTGTATAATTAATAAAAAATTACTCATTTAACCTTTATTTTAAGGTTGACCATGTCAAAACAAAATATTGTTTTCTAGGCACCTAGGTTCATTGACTCACCTTTATTAAAAATTGCAACATGCCGTTCAAGATGCACTACATGCTCCAAGGGTGCCACTCACCTTTATTAATGTTTTATTTATGTGATGTTCCCTTCAAGACACACTATGTGTTCCAAGGGTGACATGTGCCTTTGAATGATTTTGGTAGTTGTCCAACCCTTGGAGTCAATACTCCATCAGGTGACTTTGTGAGAGAATAAGGGCCTCTAAGGAATAAGGACCCTAGCTTATTGTGCACCCCATAGAATCTTTGTGAGCGACTGACTCATTCTTTCCTCACGACATCATGTATCTCTCTAACTAGGTAATGGTTAACCTACAATTAGATCCACGACGAGAGTGATAGTAGGTTATGGCAGGGATTCTACTGCACCCCTCGCTCAATATATGGTTGTTGTGCATGGCCCCTTTACTCCTAATGTGATTCTGATTAGAAAGCAATCGTCAACCTTCATCCATCAATGAAACATGTCAACGATCCATAAAAAACATCATAATATACATGATCATAGGTCAAATATGAATAAACAGAAATACCCAAACCATATACAATCCCTCACTGACTCGATCCAGAGTCCAAGGAGGTCCATCGATTCCATAGACATCCCCAATCTATCAAGTGTCCTGCACACTCAAGAGAAACCCGTAAATAACACATGTTTATACATAAATAACATAACATCATAATCCACAATCTCATCATCATAATCCATAAGTGAAGAAGAAAATCATATAATGAACCGGATCATTGGCACGCAAGTGTCCTCAGAGAATAAGTCAGTCATGTGCGCGCAAGAGTGGGATGTTACAATTATTCATCTCAAATTGAGAACCCAATAAGTAATTTCTAAAATTATGTAGTGCATATACCATTCCCAATCCTTCTCATTCAGTAGTGGTGTAATTCTTCTCTATTATGGACAACTTCCTACTTGAAAAAGAAATGGGGTGGTCTATGTCTCCTTCTCGTGGCTAAAATAATACTACACCCAAATCTATGGATGAAACATCCACATGAGTATGGAACTCCTTATGCCAATATGGGAAGATAAAAATCAGCGCAGTCACTAAAATCGGCTTCAATGTATCTGAACCATTATGACAATCCTCATTCCACTGGAACTTAGCCTCTTTCTTCAACAACTTCTCCATTGATGTTGTAATATGCACATAACCCTTAATGAAATTCCTTAATATCATGTATGACCCAAAGTTTCTCTCATCTTTCTTACTAATGTGGATGGATTTTAATCTAAAATCATTGCAGTCTTGGTAGGATCCACTCATAAGCTCTTCTTACATACCACATGACCCAACAAAATTCCACAGGGTGCACAAAAAATACATTTCTTTAAATTTAGTGAAATATGACATTGTCTACACCTATCCAACATTAACCTGAGTAATTCTATGTTTTTTTCAATAGAATAAACTAGTCCAATTGTCTAAGTACACTTCAAGGAACTTATGAATGAATTCCTTAAAATTTATTACCTTGACTCTTGAAAAAACCACAGGTGCATTTTTCAAACCAAAAGGGCATCACTGTGTACTGATAACTTCCCCACTCTATTGAAAAAGTAGTATTATATTTATCTTCCTATGAAATCTTTATTTTATGGCACCTTGGAAATCCATATGTGTAAGAACAAGCCTCCTGCCTGTAATGTCCCCACTTTGGGACATCATCACAGGGCAGAGATTTATGATGACCAGAATAGCCAAATGGATGCTATAGCGAGTACAGGGGTATTTGAGAGGCATTGTGGGGTACAGCTTTCATTGATGATAATGTTCCATCATTATGATCCATTCCGCATAGGTTGGCTTTCGTTTCGTTGCATTCCGACGATTTCCATGATTGTGACTATTTTGAGCTATAAGTCAATGGAATTCACTGAAGAGGTCATTTTGGGCACATTACTTGGAGGAACCTCTCAGTGTAATAGCTCATTGGAATCGGGAGCAACACTACAGGATGGGATGGCTAGAAGTGACTTTCAGTGGCCAGGGAATCCACAAGGAGAGATAAGGAGCTTTTCAAAGGTAAAAAGGTTAATTAATTAATTAAAGTGATTTAATTAATTAATTAAATATTAATAAAATGAAAGTCACTTTGGAGGGACAAGGTGAGCCAAAAGTATAAAGGAAAGGCAAGGGCCTCTTCTCATTCATTCATGTATGATCTTATTTTGATTTCTGGCTTCTAGCTAGTGAGCCCAATCTTGGGGGTTTTGAGGGTTTTGACATAACAAACCCTAGAGGACAATTCGGTGGTGAAATATTCCACCTATATTGTCCCAATATTGGTCTCGGAGATGCAATACTCTCCCACACCATTCTAGTTCCAGATCTACTTAGTTGCAGGACGATTCTACATCAGTTTCATGTGCAGATAGAGAGAGGGCACACCAGTTGAGGGATTCCAGCAAGAGGGGCGCACCATCTTTGGAGAGAGATTTATTGTAGGAGATTGGCAGGGCCGTTGAGGATTCTATCACTTGGGTTTTCATTGCAGGGCCTTGGACATCAGATCTAGTGCTTTCTGAGACAGTTTTATGGCTCAGATTATTTCTTGAGCAGTGGGGCGAATTGAAGAGAAGGA
>ML780196.1:682484-695131 GCA_009831015.1 Picea engelmannii | reverse complement strand
CACCATTCAGTGGGGGATTTCAGATCTACAGAGATTGAGAGGGATCTTGGAGATTCAGTCACCTGGGTTGTTCTTACCATCACCTGATCTATCAGTTGGCATATTTATTAGGGTGATTGGACACTTTTGGCAGCAGGGCTGAATTATCTAGGGTTTCAGTCATCTAGTGGGGTGCACCATTCAGTGGGGGATTTTAGATCTACAGAGATTGAGAGGGATCTTGAAGATTCGGTCACCTAGGTTGTTCTTACCATCACCCGATCTATCAGTTGGCATATTTATTAGGGTGATTGGACACTTCTAGCAGCAGGAACAAGTTATTGAGGGTTTCAACCTTCTATTAGAGCGTGGCATTCTTCAGCTGGAGAGTTTGGCATTCAGATCTGCTTGTATTGATCTTCATTTCTTATTCAGCCTTTGGAGGCATCTTTTGTATTAGTGGGAGCATTTTGTAGCAGATCCTATCTATTTTCTATCTTCTTGGGCATCTGTTGAGCATTTCAGATTGGCATCTTCATTGTAGCAGGTTTCTCTATTTTATGAATAAAGAAGAATTGAGATGTTTTGGCTTGTCTATCTTATTGCATATGGTTGAGGTATGTTCCATGGTTATCTCTTTCTGTTATTTTCTGCATACACACATATAAACACATGTAAAAGGTAGATCAACAAAGTGTTTGACGAAAAACCTCACTCAGGAAAAGTTTTAAAAAGACACCAAAACAGTGATGATCCTTGCATAATTCAGACCAAAGGGAATCACTGTGTACTGATAACTTCCCCACTCTATTGAAAAAGTATTATTATATTTATCTTTGTATGAAATCTTTATTTTATGGCACCTTGGAAATCCATCTGTGAAAGAATAAGCCTCATGCCCTCCTATATTCTCTAGTACTTCATCTATAAATGGCGTTGGAAATGGATCATGCAGAAATGCATCGTTTAGTTTTCTCATGTCTACACAAATCCACATTCCTCGTGTTTTCTTATCTTATACCACCATTGTACTTATCCATTTTGATTCCACCACTGTTTCAATAATCCCTACTTATAAGATCTTTTCTATCTCTACCTTCACCTTCTATTTATACTTCAAATTTAACCTATAGGGTCTTTGTCTCACTGACTTAGAATCTAGTTTCAAAGGGATATTCATCTCTCCTAACTCACCATCTATCCCCTCAAAGTCACCAACTATCCTCAGGTCTACACAAACCATGATTCCTCCTATTTTCTTATATTGTACCACAATTGGACTTATCCATTTTGATTCCACCACTGGTTCAATAATCCCTTCTTCTAACATCATGTCTATGTCTTCCTTCACCTTATATTTATGCTTCAGATTTAACCCGTAGGGTCTCTATCTAACTGGATTAGAATTTGGTTTCAAAGGGATCTTAATATCTCCTAACTCACCAACTATCCCCTTCAATTATGAGAATTATTTGGGAATATATCCCGATACTCTCGCAGTAAATCTGCAATCTTCTCCATAGTTTTGTCATTCCAATAATCATAAATATGTGCAAACTTTGGATTTTTTGTCATCCAAATGTTTACCTTCCACGTCTTTACTGGATGTGCATACAAAAAATAGTCAAGCTCAGGTCCTTCTACTATGTGTTCCCCCTTGTTTTTAGGTACTTATACATTCCTTTGATCTTCCTTGTCTTGATCTTCCTTAGAAAAATTATAACATTCTAGTAGATCATGAAACTTCGAAGAATCTATGTGCACACTACACACAGGTACCACCTCCATTGGCCCTTCTTTTGGAAATATATTGGTTCAAATGACCTGCAAGGATGCATATACTAACATATATTCATGTTCAAATGTAAAGTTTACCTTAAGCCTTTAAATAAGCTTGTCCCAATTTGTTGTTTCTCTACGCATTTCCAACTCCAAGTGCCAATTATTAGGAATTGTATCCAATATATGTATAAACTTGTGCATCCATTCCTCCTTCAGTATCGATCCCCATATATTTCTGCACTGCAAAATATGATCTATTGGGTTTCTTACCCCTCTATACTTATGTGCAGTGTACTCAACCTTGGCACCAAATCTTACTTTCATTAGTATTCTACACTACGACCAGTCTTCCATTCCATGTTTGTGTGTAGACCACCATCTCGTTGGAGTATATTTCAGGAAAACATATAATTCCAACAATATTTGTTTTTCAGGTATCTGCAACTCAAACACCTATACAAAATATTCTATGTTAGTAAAACAATCATACTTGGGTGGATCACATAATTATCTCCCAAGCCAACACAATGATCAATTTATGTGTGTACATAGTCTAGTTGATACTTCATGCGTCCTTTACTTCCAATGTTACAAACCTTCATTCGAATCTGACACACACAAGCTAATGCTTCTTCAATTGAGTGCACCATCTGTAGTGGGGTTAACAAAGTCATCCATCCATGCAGTCATGTTATAAAAATTGTCAATTGTGTTCCCTCTTGCTAGCTAGATATACCTCTTTCCTTGTATTGGATCCAATGGCGCAATAACCTTTAAGTATCATACCTCAAATACTATTTCTCTCATTTTCAGATTAATGGTCGCCTGATTTTGAAAGGCCCATTCAAATCCCTTCAGTTTTAGATATGGTTGACTATCATCCATGATCTTGATGACTTTGAAATATGCTATACTACACACCCTATCTATATTCACATGTACTCCTATCAATCATCCAATTGGTACCATCTTGTGTTGGTTTTCCAACCTTAAGTAAATAGAAGACCAAATAAAATTGAGTTTCCCCATGATCTCCCATGTTTACTTTGGTAACACATTTACATCCAAACCCAACTCTAAAATAATGTTATCCATATCATATTCCCCAATATATACACTTAATCTAAATTCTCTGTTGATCCTCTTTTTACAGAGTACATAACTAACTACCTTATGTGTGATAGGAATTTCCCTTTCTTGTGCACAATTATCAATCATGTCACATAATGCATTCATTGCATTTTCATATTTCATCAATTCCACACAACTTCTTAGAAACTCTCTTAGAGTACTTACCTTCTCAAGTGGCTTCTCTGGTATAGTATGATCATAGACAGGAGGCACACATGATGTTGATTCTTACCACTCTGGTTCTAGTATCTATTTTTATTTTCCTCTCATACGTCTCCTTTTCTTGATGAGGATCAAATTTCAGTGTAGGTCCTACATATTTGCTCACCCATTTCTCAACCTGCTTCCCTCCATTCGCCGCATCAACACTTTTTCTAACTTCTCTGTGTGTAAATGATGTTATTCTAGGTCCTTCATTGAATTTCTCGGATGATATATTCTATACATTCTGATTTGGGTTGTGGTTCTAATTCCCTCTTACCTTCCAGTAGTTGCAGATAGTATTTTATCACATGATCAAGTTCTCTACAAAATGTGCAGGTTGTACAAGGATTTGGGTTGTCACGAGCTAAGTGTCCCTGTTTATTACAATTGTAACATATTATTGTGTCCTTTACCTCCTCTTCCAAAATTTCCTCTTCCTCGACCTCTTCCAAATCCTCCTTGGTTTCTTGTATTAAATACTCTCTGGTTGTTATACTTTGGACCACATCCTTCCATCGTATCATTTTCCTCTTGAATTCTATACATATATGAAGTCACTCTCTCATCAAATCGAATGCACGACAATCATTGATCTGGATTTTATGAGAAGAACGAAATAAATACATATTATTAAAATATGATTAACAAATAATAACAGAGATACGGTAAAACTAGTTTTCTATTCAATAACAAAATAAGCTGAAACTATAAAATGCAGCGGAAAACAAGCTTGTTGGAATGGTGGCGGCTTCTCTCTAAGAAGAGATGTGATGGATGTGCTCATTTGCAAGAAGATTATTACAATAAGGATTTGAAGGAACTTTTACAATAAACTAGAATTTCAAAACCCATATACATCCAAAAACCTAACCCTGGGAGATGAAGCGCCAAAAGTCATGTGGGCCCCATTTGGGTAAGTCAATACATCAACTTCTTGGGGTAGTAATTTTTTCATACGATCTCCGTTTTAGGTGAACAATATCTCGTTGGAAAGGTATCGTCGAGAAGATTTATTTTGGGGGATCAATCATTCCTTCATATATCATTGAGAAGCTAAATCCCAAAAAACCTTCATTTAGGCCCTGGAAGTTAAAACTTCTAAAAATAGTAAATTATCAAAATTGCCAGAAAATTGTTTTGAGGGAGTTGGAAAAGGTGGGTGGCCATCGATATCCACCTAGATAAATCCTCCCTCCTTAGGAAGAAATGGTCTCCATTGCGTTGATTTTCCCCATCAGATGAGGAAATTTCTACTGAATTTGGCTCGAGGTGAGCCACTTGCCTTCGTGCAGGAGCTACCCTGATTTGAAGACTCGATAAAGATGGATCATTTGTTGTCGAGTGCCCTTGACCTGTGTGTCCACAATATTATCATTGGATTCCTATTGCATGCATTCAAGGTTGATCTTTTATGGTGTCAACTTCTCTACTATCTCTGAGGTGTCCAATAATGGTGGGAAATATGGCCAAAGAGATCCACATTGAAGACTGGGTGTAGGCCAAGGAAAGGGGGAATGTTGAGCTTAAAATCATTGTCACCCACAACCTTGGTGATTGTGTACGACCCATAATGGAGTGGGAGAAGATTTTGATGGGGCCCTGTAAGGTGTTCTTTCTGCAATTGCAACCAAACTTTGTCTCCCACCTAAGACTTATGTGGCACCCGATGTTGATCATTGAGTTGCTTATACTTGGCATTAGACTTGTTATCCTGAACCTGTTGGAGGATGTGTTGGATCTGCTCAATGAACCAGGTGTCTTTTTCATCTTTTAGTGGAGCAGGGGATGAGTCGACTGAGGTGGTCAATAGGGGTAGTGCAACATCCATGGGGCCCAATGGTTGGAATCCCAACCCCACCTGAAAGGGGTTGTGGCCAGTTGAGCTATGCAGGGCTTGATTGTAGCTATGTTTTACATAGGGAAGACTCTTATCCCATGTGCAGGGGTGTTTTGAATTGTACGTGCATAAGATATGTACGATTATCCGATTGACGACCTCTATTTGGCTCTCTATCTGGGGGTGGAAGGAAGTGGATTTGGTGAGCTTGGTATCCAGTAGTGACCAGAGGCTCGACCAGAATGTGTTGAGGAACCAACTGTCATGATATGAGATAATGGTTTGTGGGATACCAAAATGTACCCATACTTGTTCAAAGAAGAGATTGGTAGTGTCTTTCGTTGTGATGTTCTTCTTGTAGCCGGCTAGAATCACCATCTTGGAAAAGCAATCAACAACCACAAAAACACAGTCATTTCCCCTCTTGGTGGATGGGAGGCCCGACATGTAGTCCATTGATATCAATTCCAACGACATGTCAGGAGTAGGAAGAGGGGTGTACATGCCTTGTTTCATAGTGGTCAGTTTGGAAATAGTGTATGCAGTGTAGGACCTGATATACTTGTTGACATCCTGTCGAAGTTTTGACCAGTAGAAATGTTTTTGCAGCACTGCCAATTTCTTTTTAACGCCAAAGTGTCATGCCACCTAACTGTAGTGAGCTTCCCAAATCAGCTTCTCATGCTCGCTTGATGGAACGCAAAGATGGCCCAGACGACACAACAACCCATATTGAAGATGATAATTAGAGACCATTGAATTTGCACCCAACATTTGGTAGGTGGTGGAGAAGTCAAGGTCTATCTCGTAGAGGTGGGGCCATACGGAGGTCTCATGGCTGCAAGAGTCTAGCACCGTGGTGAGTGTCGTGACTAGAGGTAGGTTGAAACAATCAACAACTCAGTTGGTACCTTATGTTTTATACTTGATGTTGAGGTGGAACTGATGTAAGTATGTGGACCACTTCTAATGGAGGTCATTCTGCAATTTTCCTTGGGTTTGCATGACTTGTAGTGGCTTGTGATCAATGTGGATGACTGTAACCTTCCCAAGAATATAATTTCTCCACTGGTGGCGGGCTTGCACAATGGAGTAAATTTCATTGTCCTAAGTAGGGTACTTATGAACAACATCTGATAGTGTCTCACTATGATATGCCACGGGGTAACCGTGTTGAGTGAGAACGATGCCCACAACATAGTCTGAAGCATATGTCTTGATCTCAAAGGGATGTTCCAGGTCCAATAATGAAAGTACTTGGGATAAGCACAAACGATTCTTCAATTCATCGAAGGCTTGTTGTTGGGACAGACCCCACACAATATTTTCTTTACTGCCACCCCTATTTACTTGGTTGAGGGCCCATGTGATATGAGAGAATCCAAACATGAACCTGCGATAGAAATTGGCAAGGCTCAAGAAGATTCGAAGTTTAGTGAGTGTAGTTGGGCATGGCCAGTCACGGATGACCTGGATCTTGGTTGGATCCACATGCACACCATGTTGATAAACAATGTAGCCTAAGTAGTGGACCTTGTCCATGCCGAAGGAGCATTTTTCCAAGTTTTCATATAGTTTGTGTTGCCGCAGGGTGTGCAGAACCTATTGAATATGTTGCAAGTGTTCCACCCAAGTCTTGTTGTAGATGAGGATTTCATTCAGATACACCACTAAAAAAGTATTGATGAAAGGTCATAGCAGGGATGATTTTAAGGATGGAAATTTATTTTAAAATGTAGAAACTTTGGCGAATCTTACTAATCCTTCATATGCCAAATATAAATGTTTGGCAATATTTTTGTAAAAATATTCAAATTTATAAGGAGTTTATATAGGTTTTATAAATTTTTGGCGATTTTTAAGGTAAAATAATTTTATCCTATAGAATTTGGGCGAATCATTTTTAAAATAACAATTCTCATTTTTGGAAAAACCATGGAAAATTAGCCCATGAGAGAAATTTAGCCCCTAAAATCATCCATGCGTAGGATATCGTCCATCATCCTCATAAAAGTTGCTGGAGCATTTTTCAAACCAAAGGGCATGACTAGCCATTCAAAAAGACTTTCTTCTGACCTGAAGGTAGTCTTCCATACATCTGTTTGTTCTATTGGGACCTCGTGGTAGCCAGACTTCAGATCAATCTTACTGAAGTATTTTCCCCCCATGAGTTGATCAAGGAGGTCGTTTATTCGGGGAATCAAGTACCGGTTTCAGACTATGATTTTATTTAGGGCCCGATAATCAATGCAGAGTCTCCAGGTCCCGTCTTTCTTCTACACCAGCACGATTGGGATCCCACAAGGTCATGATATGGGATGTATGTGCCCCCTGTGGAGCAGTTATTGGATCTGCCTCTTTATCTCCTCATTTTCTAACAAAGAGCGGCAATAGACTGGCCCATTGGGTAGCAATGCGCCTGGGGTCATATCGATAGGATGCTTGACCTGGCAGTGCAAAGGTACCTCGATAGGAGAGGAGAATATATCTGAGTATTCTTCCACAACCTTATCCACTTACTTCTATTGTGTGGAGAGATCGGTCACGAAGACCCTGGATGTGGCTGCAATGTTTCACTCACTCTGAGAGAGAATCACGAAGAAGATAAATTTCTCGGTTTGAGAGATGACCTTCCTGCATTTCTTGGCAGAGATCAAGGAAATAACACTAGGAGGGACTTCCTTAAGTATCCTATATAATTTCCTATTCAATGTAATAATAACACTACGAGGCCTAAACTCATATACATCATGACGTTTCCATAAATAAGGTTGGCCCAAAATAACATTACAAACTTCGAGAGGAGAAACATCAAACAATACCTCAACTTTGAATGGCTTGATGTCGTATGACATTTGACATGTTAGTTGATACACAGATCACTTCCTTGGCAGATCCATCCAATGGTGTAGGGTTGTGGGTGTGGCATTGTCAGCAGGGATAGCTGCTTCATGACGTCTACCGATATGAGGTTCTTATAGCTACCACTATCAAAAATGAAGTGCAACAAAGTTCCTTTTACCCACATATGTGAATGTAAGAGGTTCTCTCCTTCTTCTGGCTCATCTAGTTTACCAGGCTGGAGCTTGGTGTTAGAAATAGTGGCACTGGGTTCCACGTCAATGATCTATCTTCCCCTTTCTAGTTTTGACTCTGAGTCAGAACCCGCATCTGATGTAGAGGCTTTCACTTTGGCCACCAGTGACTACTTTGAGTGACAATAAGCAGTGTTATGCCAAGGGATCTTATGGAAGTCGCACCACTTCCCGGTATATTTCTTTGTCTTTCCAATGTCCTTCTTTGCTTACGGCTTGCACTGGTTTTCCTAATATTTTCTATCTTTGCTCTGTCCTTTTTTCTGTGGGTTGGGGCCACCCCTTATTTGATTTTTTTTTGAGGGGTTATCAGGCCCAAATTTCCACATCTTTTGTTTGAGATTTTGCTTGATTTTGATGGCATATCAGTAGGTTGCGCCCAAGGATGATATATCCATAAATTCCATTTCGGTCTGGATGTATCTATGAAGAGAATCACGATACTTGAGAACTAGATGTCACTCTGAATCTTTGATACCCATCTTGGTGCACAATGTATGGAAGATATTTGTGAACTCTGGCACTGCTTGGTCTCTTTCTTGCCGCAGTGTGGTCCATTTGGTATACAAGTCATCATAACTTCGGACATGGTATTATTGTACCTTAATATCATCCCTAAAGTATTCCCAGGTGGCTGCGAATGTAAATAATGAGGGTTCCTTTGTTTCCTTTTTCTCATAGAAAGTTTCCCACCAATCTTTGACATGGGGAATGACTTTGAGGAGTGAAAAAGTAATATTTTCTCTATTCAAAAAGTTACGTAAAAAAAATTACCCTTCTAGTAGATTCAACCACTTGTCTACAACATTTGCATATATCTGGCCTTCAAATATAGGAATATCTAATTTGATTTGTACCTTGTAGGGGGCGGCGTCTCCGCTCGAGGAAGATGTGTCGCCTGTTGGTAGCCACTAAAGGATTTGCACGAAACTATCCATCATCTCGTTCCTCTGTTGCATGAGGGATTCCTCAAGATTTTTTTTGAAAGGATCTCCTGTCCCATCATCTTTCTTTTCTCCTGCCATGAGAGGTCGCTTGGGCGTGTGAGATATTTTTTCCTCAAGAGAAACAAGCTTAAGACCCAATTCTTTATACCATGACCTCATTGGGGACATGCATTAAGATGACAAGGAGCAAACCACTCTGATACCACTGATCCATATTTTATGAGCAGAATGAAATGAATATATATTATTAAAATATTCTCAACACAAAATAACATAGATACAATAAAACTGGTTTTCTATTCAATAACGAAATAAGCTAAAACTGTAAAATGCAACGGAAAACAAGCTTGTTGGAATGGTGGTGGCTTATCTCTGAGAAGAGATGTGACGATTGTGCTCATTCACAAGAACATGATTAAAATGAAGCTCTGAACGACTCTTTAAAATAAACTGGAATGTCAAAAACCATAGACATCCAAAAACCTAACCCTAGGGGATGAAGCGCCAAAAGTCATGTGGGCCCCGTTTGGGTAAGTCAGTACATCAACTTCTTGGGGTCGTAACTTTTGCATACAATCTCTGTTTTAGGCACACAATAGCCCGATGGAAAGGTATCATAGAGGATATTCATTTTGCGGGATCAATCATGGTTTTGACTATCATTGAGAATCTCAATCCTGAAAAACCATCATTTAGGCCCTCAAAATGGCCCCGGAAGTTAAAACTGCTAAAAATAGTAAATTGCCAAAAATTGCCAAAAACTTGCTTTGAGTGAGTTGGAAAAGGTGGGTGGCCATCGATATCCACTTGGATCAATCCTTCTTTTCATGTCGAATTGGCTTGAAAAAATTACAAAATAAGTTCCTTGTCTTACTCTGGTACTTCTGTAGTAATGGACATTCAATCGGATGATGTCCCCCTCCTAGTAATGGATTTGATGCTCCAGTCACCAAATACTACGCAAATGTGGGGAATTCATCCTTATGGTGGCCTTTAGTCCTACACTTGGTACACCAAACTTTCTCCCACTTCTCCTTCCCTTTTGTAAGCTTTTCCAATTGAATTTTTAAGGAATCTAACTATGTCTAGACTTGCACCATCCCTCCACTATCTCCTATAGGAGATGCTTCCAGCTTCATTTCAATCTCCGAAGATTCAGGATGCAACAAAAATTTATGTTGTATCAATAAATGGAGAATGTGTGGTAATAGTCCTACAATAAACTATTCTTGGTGTTGTTTATCAGGAATTTGAAATGTCAACCTACCCATCAAATCCTTAAATATTTGATGATAGTCCCAAATGAATTCAGTTTTCACTTCTTTGATTTCTTTCAACTCTGTAATATACTGCGATTCATATTTTGGTTTCTTGAACTCTTTCAATAGTGCTTTTCTAATTTATGCTAAATTCCTTTGTTGACCTGTAGGTGTGGAACTATGTAGTTTCATATACCATACTAATGTGCAATCTCTAAATGTTGTTTCCAACTATACAATATTTACATCCTCATCTTGGACATTCTTCACAGCCCAAATTGTTTCACATATGAATAGAATTTTTTCTATGTCCTCTGACCCAACTCCCTGGAACTCAGATAGTCTCAATTTGTTGTCTAACACTACCATGTTGGTTTTTGTAGTACCTCCCTTTGGTGATGTTGGTTGAATTTGAATCGGTGCACTTCTTCCACTGCTCTGAATCAACAAACTTCTCCCACTACTCTAATTACTACTATTATGACTTCCTCTACTAACTATGAGTGATTTTGACAAATACTCAAATGTTACTACCGATCTAGGTGATGCACATGGGGTATTGGAGTTGACACAGGATCCAGTAGAACATATCTAGAACTAGCTATGCATAAGTAGAAAATTCATAAATAATCGCACAAAAAGACATTTAGACACGAAATTTAATGTGGTTCACCCAAACATTGGGCTACATCCACAACAACTAGCTTCTTTATTGTTCTTTGTGCAATGCATCTTAGGCTTGTGTGATGTAATTACAATAGATATATCTTTCTATCTTTCTCCATCCTTCCTATCCGCTCTGCAGTGCAAGACTCTCTCTGCAAATTCTCCCTAGACCTTTAGACATATACTCTCTCTCATTCTCAGTTTATTCTCTCACTCTCTTCACAACAACATCAACAACTTTATCTCTACTTCATCCCTCTATTTTCTCAACATCAACAACCTATTATACCTAACCCATTACATATTCATACATGGAACTTAGGGCTCAAAACCCTACTCTCTCAACCTAAAACCCTATGACAACCATGAATGGAGTGTTCAAGAAATACCTGGACAAGTTTGTAACTATTTTCTTTGATGATATAACATTTAATCAAAGATAGAGGAGAAACATGATAAACATTTAAGGATGGTGCTACAAGTTTTGAGAGAGCATCAATCGTATTCCAAGTTAAGTGCACATTCTATCAAAGGAAGATTCATTACTTGGGTCCTATTATTTAAGTAGATGGGATATCCATTGATCCTGAGAATATAGGGGCCATTAGAGGATGACTAATTCCAATAAATGTTACATCATTCATATAATTTATGGGACCTTTGGGTTATTACCGAAGATTCATAAAAGGTTTTTCAAAGATTGCAATACCATTTACTTCTTTGCAAAAGAAGGGAGTGAAATTTGAATGGAACTCCAAATGTGAAGAGAGTTTTCAAAAAGTGAAGGAAATTTTGACATGTGTACCAATCTTGAATATTGTACACCTAGATGAATATTTTATTTTTTGCATTGATGTGTGCAAAGAAGGGATTGGTCGAGTCCTCACAAAAAATGAACATGTGGTATGTTATCAGTGAACAATATTGAAAGAACGTGAGAGTAATTACGCCACACATGATTTAAAATTGGAAACGATTATTCATGCATTAAAAATGTGTAGACATCATCTCATGTGAAGAAAATTTGAACTAAGGACAGATCGTTGTGGTATGAAACATTTGTTTGGACAACCACCATTAAATTCCAAGCAAACTAGATGGTTGGAATTCCTTAGTGAGTATTACTTTGATATAAAGATTATCAAGGGAAAAGAGAACGAAGTGGAAAATTCACTTAGTATGAGAGTGAATGAGATGCATGCTCCAACCATTAGCATGTAGAGGTCTAATTTAAAATACATAATTGTAGAGGTTGTAAATTCATATCAACACTATTTGCAAATAAAAGAAACATCACAGCAAGGTAATTTTCAGCATAAATTTAAATATTTTGAGTTGAAAGAAGATGGATCCCTCATGTACAAGGGAAAATTATATGTTCCAAACTCTAAAGAGATAAAAATGTAGTGTTGATAGAAATGCACAATATTTCATATATTGGGCACATAGGATATCATAAATAAATTGACGTTGCAAGAAGCCAATATTTTTGGCAAGGAATGAAGAAAGAGGTGGTTGATTATAGTGTTCCTTAGGTTGTTCCTCACAAAGTAACAATGCCAAGGCACCTTATGGAGGAAAATATCCAACCCATTCAAGTCTTTACTAAAATATTCCAGCAACTAAAGTGGGTAACGCTCAATATGTGAAATTTGTTTAAGATTTTCTCTCCAAGTATTTGAAGAGTTTTTTTTTTTATGTGTAAAGTGTGTGTTTGTTTCAAATACAAGATTTGAAATGGTTGACT
>ML780196.1:662314-673921 GCA_009831015.1 Picea engelmannii | reverse complement strand
TTTTTTTTTCTTAGTTTTATTTAGTTTTTAATTTTTCAAAAAAAAAAAATCGGGTTAGAGTTTTTGTTTTTAAAATGGGTGTTTTTTTTTTAAGCTAACTTGTGGAGTTTTGTTTTTGTCCAATTGATTGATTTTTTTAATGTAAATTTAAAAAAATGAAGAATACAAATCTAAGCAATGATTTAGGAGCTAATTTTTTAGTTGCTTATCGATGATGGTACCACTTGTCGAGGGCATGGTTTCAATTAAGTTATAATTTCAACACCAAAAAAAAGCAGTGCTACTATTAGCATCACTTTTTGATTCGAGGGTGAATTTAAAGTCTTTTCTCATAATGGCATGAATTGTTAATGTGATGGGTCTAAATTTTAACTATCATAAAAGAAAATGTGGATACATTATGGATAAGAAGATTTAAAATATCAAAAGACAACCTAAAAAGGGAGGGGGGGTGCTACCGGTGGCACTATTTTTCAAAACTAGGTAAAAATGTGACCCAAAAAAAAGGAGAACTCTGTAGAGTTCTCGCTAAGTTGGTAACTATGTTCAAAGCACTTCGTAGAGAAAAAATTGAGAAGTTTAGAATGATGTTTGGACTCACACACACCCCTTCGGATTAAGGGGGGGAATGTTGGACACGTAATCCTTTTTTGTTTCATTACTTGTAACAATAATGCATATATGAAGCATCATAGGTGATAGAAAGAGTCGTACGTTGGACAAGGCCAACAATTGCATCTTTATGTATTTATTGAGCTTCATGCTAATGGAATAATAATCTCGCGGAGTTATGATTTTTCCCACTCTTGGCCTCTGATAGGACATTCTCTCCTAATTGCTTCCTTGCTTTGGTGATCTGCATTCTACTACTTCTCTCTAAATCTTTAGTTTATGGTAGTACAATGAAATGAGTCTTAATCTGTTGCATGACTTTTTTTATCTGTTCCCATATACAATGTTTTCCCCCATTAAATATTTGTTGCAATAATTTTCTGATCATATTTATTCTAAGTCCTCAAATTATACAATCTAGACATTTCCCTGAGCTATAATTTTGTTCTTTTTAGTTATGGAAACATAACTTTGTTAAATTAAATCATTTCTACTATTTACCTTCTCTTCAAGTTCTACTAATTCTAAATCCTTTAATTCAATTAGATATTATACAATCTAAACATTTCCCTGAGCTATAATTTTGTCCCTTTTAGCTATGGAAACATAACTTTGTTAAATTAAATTATTTCTACTATTTACCTTCTCTTGAAGTTCTACTAATTCTAAATCCTTTAATTCAATTATATATTTTTCTTGCCTAAATTTCTTTTGTAATGTTGCAACCTTCCCTTCTAGCTTTTCAACTTACTCTTCTTTAAAACCTTCTAGCATAATCTCTATGTCAGGAAAGATTAGCTTTTAAGACTTTCTACTAAGGAAGCCTCCTTTTCTTTATTCAATCTTTCTATTGTTCTTTCCAAATGACTATTTTGGTCTTGTAGAGTTTTCTAACTGTCACTAGAACTGATCCTTTTTTTTTTCTATTTCCATCAATTCACTTGCCTGAATATGTTTTGTAACAAGTTTATTCAATTTCTTCCTTAATATTTGAATTTCTTTCTCCTTTTCCTTCAACAACGAAGATATATATGTTTTATCTTATGATCCAATTCCCAAATCAATTAGCTTTTTCTCCAAACTACTTAATGAAGTTGTCACTGCTCTATTGGTAACTCTTTCAACTTTTAATTTATTTCCTAATCTATTTATTTACAACTTTAGTTTTCTAACATTTACTTTTGTTTGAATAAGATATTTTGCTACCATATCTCATGTTTGATTATGCCATTGGATCTTGTCTTCTGGAGGCAATGCATTCAAATCTACTAAAATATTCTTTGTGCCACAATCTTGGGGTCTTAGCTCTTTCTCAGGTTTATCAATTTTGGGTTGTAGGATAGCCATTTGTAATAGTCCCTTTTCATAATCAATTGAAGAAGAAAACCTGGGTGGTGCAAGCCCTTCATGACTAATCTATGCATACAAATCTCCTCTTGCTTGATTTGTAGTCTTCTTGTTGAATTCCATTTCATTGAATATATTTTTTCTTCTTTTCTTAGGTGGACAACTCTCTTGACACTTCTCCTCCCAGAAAGATTCTACTATCATGTTTGAAATTAGAATCACTTGAAAATGAAAATTGTTTTATTGAAATAAAAAAATTCTAGAAAGAAGGCTTGTTTATTTCACCTATTGAATCCGATTCCCCTTCTACTTGTGAATCTAGTGTTGTCCTTTTGAGAGGAGGCTCATTTTCGTAAACCTCCATTGGATCATCCTTTGGTATCTTCTGGAATTCTATTTTTAGGTGTCTCCATTATGAAATCACTTACTTTTTTTACTTAATCATCTTCAATAGTGATAATTGAATAAGATGGAAAAGTGTCTTTGACAAGTCCTTTTTGAATGCTCTCCTTCTTTGGTGTACTTATGCTTTGGTAGTGGAGTAGTTGTTGGAATTACATCCATGATTTTTTGTTTGTGGGTCTTTCTCTTACTCCATCTAAGTGATGAACATAATATTGAAGACCAACTACATGTTTCATGTTAGAAATCACATAGAAATGATCATATTGCCAAGGATAATTGTGCTTAAATTTTTTTTTTTCATCATTATTTCTATGATTTCTAAGGTTGAATTATTGTTTACTATGAAAAAGGAAACTTCAAGTAGTAATTGAAGAAAAATATTTTTAGAATTTGAAGAAAAATGATGATAATCTGAGCTTAAACTTTTTCTTAATAGTTATAATACAAAAATACTTCAACTAGTAATTGAAGAAGAGTATTTTTAGATTTGAAGAAAAATGATAATAATGTGAACTTAACCTTTTTCTTAATAGTTATAATACAAAAATCCTTTGAGTAAGGAAAATTGGTAACTTGTAAGGTTGTAATTCAAATTAATAAACTCTTAAAATTGTAAAATTTTCATAAATATACTATTCTCCAAACTTCACTCGTTTTCCTAGTTGTAAAGAATTTTTGCATTTAGAGAAAATCCTTGGATGAGATTCATTATGAATTAGAATGTAAACAATTTCCATAACTTGATCAATAATGTTTTTAAAACCGTATTTTTGACCTTGATTTCTTCATGCAGTAACATGAATGACATTTCCTTGCTGATCTACTTTCTTCAAATTTAAAAATTCAAAATGAGAAGATTGTTAGTGCATTAGTAGATAAACTAAATATTACTCGTACCTAAAACTTTTTCAAGCTTCAAAAAATTATAATTGTTCATTAATGGTATTAGAGAGGTATTCTCAATAATTGAGTTTAGTTCCTTCGAAAATTTTCAACATGAAACTTAAGATAGTAGCATTTATCAAAGTGTCATTGTTATATCCAAGGACTAAATAGATCATAGTTATAACCTCTTTAAGTGAATCTTTAAATAAGGACGATTCTAAAAGAAGTATTAATTCATGTCCACTTGGTGTAATTATCAAATGTGTCATAAAGATAATCCTTTATGATACTAGGAATTGAATGGCAAGGGCATATTCATCTATTTTTTCTTTGTTTTCACATAGTAATAATATTTATGAAATAACATTTTATGAAATTGAGAAAACTTATTTTTGTTCTTTATTCCTAAAAACCCTATGTGTTGAATCATAGTTTTGAGCACACATAAGCACCAATTCTGGAAAGTGGTGGGGAAGATTTCCCTCGCTAAACCAGAGTACCATGTAGATAAATGTTCAATACTATTGATAAAATTGGTGAATTTTATTTTCTTTATCTCCTAGACATCTTTTACCATTATTTCAGTTTCAAAGATGTCAAATTGTTTGTCCATGATATGTTTGAAAACTAGGTTTTCTATTTATAGTTGCTGAGAGGCAGTGGATTTTCTTCTAGGGACCATTCGAGGGTTTGAGCTACAATTTAAAGAAAAAAGGGATAGACCTTTCTTCGGGAGAAATTTAAGACAATTTTAAAACTGGGTTGTCTTTTTGTAGGTTATTGTAAGCATCTTCAAAAAATCGGGAGCTTGTATACTTCGTTCAAATGATTTTTTATTAATAAAAATGCACGTGACGAACTATTACTAATTTAATTAACATTTTATTAAAATCCATCCTATGTGTGAATTTGTGGTTGGCTTTCGATGGTTGTGTGGTTGGAAGGTTTTAAATACTCCCAACTAACAAGTAGTACAATGGTGGGTTTATGATACTTGAGAGGATTTGCGCTTGGGGTAGGCAGTTTTATAAACTTAAGTAAAGTTACAACTTAGGTTTTGTTAATCTACGTTTCTTCCAAAAGGTTTCGTGGATTTGGGGACTATACTAAATTATAGGTTTTGCACTTGGATCCCATGAAAACAATCTTAGTCATTGATCCTTCTCTTTTCGCAACCGTCATATCTGGGTGTTCGTTATTACGTTTTCATATTTAATTAAAGCACACCCGATTAAATTATACTTAGCATGTCCTTTAAACCTAAATTAATTTAAATTATTGCGAACCTAAGAAGATTTTAACTTTAAAATTTTAAAGTATTAAGGAAATATTTTTGGGTTTTTGTCATTTAGTACTATAAATATTTAAGTAATCATGCTTAGTTACAACATTTGGCTCTAACCGGGGATAATGCTTCCCTATGAGACATCAATGATAATGCTTCCCTATGAGACATCAATGGCTCTAGATTTAGTGCCTTTTAGTTTAGGCTAGGGTTCATATTAACCGTGATTTAAGAAAATGTGTGAAATATTTTAACACGTTATCAATCATTTCCTTCATTAAAGATTTAGTAATTATTTATTAAATAATAACATGATAAAATGCGAAGTAATTTGTTGATTATTTCGTTGATGAAAGATGTACTTCAAATATTTTGGGATGATTTACAATTATGCCTCCCTTGGTATGAAATTTTCTATAAATAGAATAATTGGGAAGGAATACTTTGTATTATTTCTAATCATCTTCCTCTATTTTAAATTTTTGTTTTAAAATGTTTGTAGTCCTGATGATTATATGTAGTTCATAGGGACAACAGGTTCAGAGAAAGGAAAATATAACTATTCAGGGATAAGAAGGATGAGAATATGAGGGATAAGGCTCGAACTTTGATTGTTGTTTCATCAAAAGACAATGTGATTAGAAGAATTGTCTCTCTTTCTTTTCCATCTATCACTCATTGTGGTACTTACTTTGCACCAAAGCCTAGTCTCAAAAAATGCAAATATTGCGGGTATAGGCTTCTGGTAAATCACAAATGTTGAATGCATTTGGGCATGGGTGATGCTAATAAAGGAAATTGCTAGACAAAACAAGCAAGTTCTACTTCAGGGCCAACAATAAACTTTCAAAGCATGCTTGAATTCAGAATTGACAAGATCATAGAAGATATTACTAGGATTAAGGACATTCATATTATGAGATGTCCCCTCTATCAAATTGAATTTGATAGTTTTGTTTATCCTTCAATCCCTTTTTCTTCTCTTATCACTTCCTTCAATGTAGAAGATCCTAAAGACAAGGATTAAGAAATTCCAACCTTTCTATATTTTGAAAATTTGAGAAGATGTATATGTAAAATACATTTACACTTATAATATATAATAAATTTATGTTTGTACAATAATCTTTTTTTTTTTTTTTTTAAATTAAAAAGTTTAAGTTTAAATAAAAAAATCTATTTTCTTTTTTTTAAAAGTTTAAGTCTTTTGGACATTTAATATATCCTTTGAATACTTTGAATATATTTGTCACACTTTCTTAGTTTTAATAACCATATTTCAACATTTTCTTAGTTTTAATAACCATATTTCAGCATGTAAGACATTTTATTTCAATTCAAATATATACTTATTCCACAAACGCAGAAAGCATCACGACCCTATATTGGAAAAGATTTTATAATAAAAAAATTAGACATGTATTTTTTTCGAAGAAATTTAAATTTTTTTGATTTTAAATTTAAATAATTTTTTGAATAGTGAAACTTATTTCTATTGTTTCTCTATTTGTAACAAACATACATAGCCATGGTGGAATCATCCCAGCATAAAAAAAAACCTTGTTCCACTTCCACCATCCACTGGGCATCCAAATCCCCGGTGAACATGTTTACATTTTCCTACCTTGTTCCACTACCACTTCCACTACCACTCGGCATCCAAAGCCCCAATGGACATGTTTACATTTCCCAAATTTTATTCATGATGTTTCATTTTCCTTATTTTACTAAGGAGAAATAAAAAAATCTGTTAGGAGTTTATTTGGGATGAATACATGTTTTTGAAAGAATCTTGATCATGTTCAAAAAAAAATAATGTCGCAATTAATATTTCCTTCGGAAAACCACACATTGAAACCTCGTATTGGCTATTGAAACCAAAGGTACAAATGATTTTTTAAGTTTGTTTGAACAACTAAAATATATAATTTTACATTTTTACATAGGTGTCATAACAGGGCGTGAACCAAATGAAATTTTGGTAAAGAATGTGTTTAAACATCCCTTAAAGATTTCCATTTTAATGAAAATCATTTTACCAAATTTTCATCTTACCAAATTATTTTACTGTATTTTGAGAAGGAATCAAGGGATTCAAAAGTAAAAGGAAAAATATACAGTTTATACATTATGTACATTGTTTAATCATTTTGTATTCAGTAAACAAAAAAAGTATTTCAGGAAATGGGAATTAATATTAATCCCTAGGCTCTCAACTTGTAAATTATGTAGAACAAAAATAGTTCACCTTCTATTGGTTCAATTCTAAATGGACTTGTTTAGAAGTTTTCAAATTTTTTATATTTTTCTAGATCTTATTTTGTTTTATCTCATTTAAGTACCAAATAACTTATTGAAAAAACATTATTTTTGTTCTTTTATCAAATAATCTTTTCATCATTTCCTTATATCTCTTCATTCGATCATAAATTTTTCTTTTTTTGCTAGACTTAGGTTATCTGATTTATCCTATGTTGTATATTGTTAGGATTTTCCTTAAATTCTTGTAGAATTTTCATAACTGGGACTCCTAGATGAAATGGTAATATAAAATCAACAACATATAATAATTCAAAAGGTGATGTATTTATTTTCCTTTCAATGTCGTTCCTATCTTCCTACAATGCATATTTTAGTAATGAATCCTAGTTTCTCTTTTTCTCAAATAGTGTTATTTTTAGGATTTTCATGATATTTTTATTTTTTTATTCAACCAATCTGTTTCCCTGAGGGTAATAAGAGCTCGAATGACCAATAATAATATTAATATATTGGAAAAACTTTATTAGAGCAGAAGATGACAAATATTTTGCTTTTTCAGTGATTATATTCCTAGGACATCCAAATCTAGATAGAATATTTTCCTCTAGAAATTTAATTATTTTTGAATCATTAGAATTTTTCACTTGGATTGCTTCAAGAAATTTGGTAAAGTAATATGTGGTAGTTATAAGCCATCTATAGTGACCACTAGATGGTGGGTGAATTTATCCTATAAAGTCTAATCCCCACTATTGGAATGGTGCTTCAACTTTAATTTGTTTCAGAGGAAGAGCAACAATTTTTTTCTTTCCTAAAAATAGATGGTAGATTGTACAAGCCCTAAATTTATTATATACTTGAGATAACAGAGTGAGAAGAACAGAGTGGGTCAATAGAACCCACTTCTTAAAATTTTATAAGCAATGGTTCTCTAAGGAAAGTGATCACCACAAGCTCCTTCATGATGTTGATTGATTAGATAATATGTTTTTTCCTCTAAGACACAATTAAGAAAAATTCTAGTTGGGTCTTTCCAATATAGTTTCCCATAAATAATGCAATATTTAATGGCCTTTGATTTTAAGGATCGGGATTGAGATTTATCAATATGCTTCGGAGTTTCGAAACTAATTAGATAATGAATAATGTCTCCATACCATAATGATTTTGAAAATGTTTCATCTACCCTTTGTAAAAGTTGAGGTGATTCTTATTTTTCAAATAAATTTGTGTCTTGAATTATCAAATGATGTTTAAAAGGAATATTTGAATCTATGTCGTTCATCCCTAGGGTCTTAAGATTTGATTCAACCATCAATATGTCTAACCATTAATCTTTGACAAGTTTAGTTGTCTTAATTTCTAAATCAAATTCTTGAATCTTTGCAATCCATTTTCCCCTTTTCCCATCAAAATCTTGTTGTCCCAAAATTTATTTTACAGCAAAACATGGAACAAAAGAAATGATTTTATAATGTAATACATAATCATGAAAAGTGTTTAGGGCCTTAACTAAATCATATTCTTGTTTTTCCATTATGGTGTACTTTGACTCTGTGTCTCTGGGATCTTTGCTAAACAATGTTATTGATTACTCATATTCCTCATCATTTTTTTGTAATAATACAACAACAATAGCATAATCTGAAGAAAAAAGAAAAACTAAGAAATCCTTTCTATAAACTAGATTGATCAATACTAATGCTTCTCCTAAGGCTTTCTTAATTTGGTAGAAAGAAGATTTTTTTTGTTTTAGACCATTTGACTTCATTTCCCTTTTTTATCATGTTGGTTATATCTTTTACAATTTCAACAAAATTGAGAATAAATCTTTTTAAAAAAATAATTTCCCTAAGAAGGATTGTACATCATGTTTGTGCCTAGGAAAATTAATTGTTTTTATTTCTTCCACCCTTTAGAGAATAAGTTTCCTAAGAGTTTTCACTCAGTGATTGTAAAGAATGTTATTTTAGGATTTAGTGACCATCCATATATTCTACATTTCTTGAAAATTTGTTGAAGGTGGTTTAAGTGGTCATATTATGTTTTTGATAAGACAATCATATGATATAAATAGATTACAATGACCTTATCCTTTTCATTAGAAAAATCAATTTCCATTTCTCTTTGAAACATGTCCTCTACATTCATTAATCCAAAAGGAATCTTGTCATACATAAAATTTCCCAAGAAGTAGTAAATGTAGTTTTATATCTATCCTCTTCTTTAAAATCTACTTGGTTATACCCTGAGAACCTATCCATCATGAAAATTCTTTGTGATCCTGCAATATTTTGTAGAATATGATCCATTTTAAAAAAAAGGTAGTTATCTTTAAAGGAAAATCCATTGAAATTTCTAAAAGCTACACACAAACAAATTTCTCCACTTTTCTTTCTAATAGGAACCAAATTTTCCACAAACTTTGAATATATTAATGGAATAATGATTTTTGCATCTAACATTTTTTTAACTTATTTCTCAATCATGGGTAACAATATTGGGTTCACTGGTTTTAATTTTTTCCTAAATGGTTTAACCCCTTATTTTAGAGTTATGCTATGCTCTATAATGGATGTATCATAAGTTTTCAGGTCATAGTAACTTCAAAAAAATACATTTGTAAACTATCTAAAGAGATCAATATATTTATGCTTATATTCTAAAGGAAGAAATTTGGATATTTTGACCAATTTTCGACATTCAACAGTGTATATATTAATTTATTCTACATCATCTTCTTTAGGCTAAAGTGTTTCCTTAAATATAACATTGTTGTGATAAAAAATATTCTCTAAAGGAGAAATTCCCCTAGGAATGTAATTATTTTCCAGTTATACTACCTTGTGATCAACAATTGATTTCTTAAATTTTGTTCACTATTTACATTTTCTTGTTTTTTCATGACTATGTATAACTTCACTATTTGCATTTTTTATGTCATTTTCATGGTCATTATTATTATCAATGTGGATAGAATAAAACTCATTTATTGTCTCTAGAAGCCTTCTAATTTTCATATTGTCTTCAAAAACTTTTCAATGCCTAATATTATCTAGAATTGATGGTCTATAGATGACCTAAACTTCATATTTTAGGGATAAGACATTGGTTGGTTTGAAAATACTAGCTAACACTGCTAGGGAGTCAGCTGGTTGATTAGCATTTCTAGAAATTGCAGTAAAGTTCAATGTTGAAAAATAGTTATTAACTAAATACCATATTTGATTTTTCTATGTCGTCGTCCTAGGATGCTTTGTTTGAAAATTGTTTCGTATTTGATGAATGAGTAGTTCTAAATCACCAAAAATAGAAATATTTTCTAATTTCAAATTCCAAGACTTAGTTTCAAGTCCTAATACTAGTGCTTGATATTTATCCAAGTTATTTGTTGTTTTAAATTAAATCTTAAGAGTAAAAGTATGTCTTTATTTAGAGGGTGTAACAAAAATGATGCCATCTCCTCAACCATCTTTGAATGATGCCCCATCAAAGAACAAATTCCATATTTAATTTTCTAAATTTTTAGATTCGATATTTTTTAGTAAGGGTTCTTGGACAACTAAGGAATATTCATTAGCATTTACTAAGAGCACACATTTTCAACATATATTGGAAAATCTTTTGAGCTAGTTGATTCACTACTTGTATATGAAAATATATCTTTCCTATACAATATTCTAGTCCGATAAGAAAAAATTGGGATGGTTGCATAAGTCATATCCAATTGTAGCGAGCCTCCCATTTTTTCTCCGTAGAATCTAGATAACAGCATGCCATAGCTTACAGGAACATCAAAAACTACTACATCCATCATAACACTTTTTTATGGGATTTGTGCCAAGTGAACAACTAAATCATTTATCATCCCTATACATTTTACTCTTTTAGAGTCAAATGAATAGAGGTCTTTACGAGTTCTAGTAATATCTAAACCAAGTTTATCCATTATTGCTTTAGGCATAAGATTGTGTGATGCCCCTGAATTTAGTATACAATTATGTAAAAGATGATCATAGATAGTTAAAATCACATAGAAAGGGGGAGTTATACCATTTATTTATTCCAAATGTGGTTCTACAAAAGTTATCGAGAGTCATCCGGTAAATTTATAGTATCTGATGAATTTATAGGAAAAGTATTTTTAAATAACTTTTGTTAATCGTCTTTGTATGTAGGTTTTTTAACTAATTTTTTTAAAGGGACAAGAAACATTATTTTATTGCTAAGTTTAAAGAGATTGAATGAGGATTGATTGGTTTATGTATCTTATCATTAGTTTTATCCTTTGAGGGACTTCCTTATTCATCTATTTTCTATTGTTTACCTTTACTAACTTCTTGATTTTATTTTGTGTTTTTGGGGTTGGTTGGTAGTTTATTTTGCTTAGGTGCGAGATCATATTTTTTCTTCATTTTGAATTGAAGTGTATAAAAAAATAATATACATTGAGAAGACCAAAATTCATCTCCTTTCCCGTAATTGTTTTCATTCAGTTGGTTATTTATGAAGAAATATAGAACACACAAGATCACAAGACAAGAACTTTGGCGGAAAATGCCTCAAGCCATATTCTCTCACATTGTATTCATTTTAATGATACAAATATATAATAAAATAATGAAACCACCTCAATTTATCTTACATTGATACGTCATCGAGATATAATGTAGGAGGAGGCAAGTTGGGAATCTAGAAACACACTTAGGATAAACTCTATATCCTTAAATTTGAATTACATTGGGTGGTGTACTAGGACTTCATGACTATATATGAGTAAGAGGATAACATCTCCCCCCTCAATCATAATT
>ML780196.1:629063-652479 GCA_009831015.1 Picea engelmannii | reverse complement strand
CTATAAATGTTTGGCAATATTTTTGTAAAAATATTCAAATTTCTAAGTATTTTATATAGTTTTTATAAAATTTTGGCGATTTTTAAGGTAAAATAATTTTATCCTATAGAATTTGGGCGAATCATTTTTAAAATAACGAATCTTGTTTTTGGAAGAAAAATGGAAAATTAGCCCATGAGCGAAATTTATCCCCTAAAATCATCCATGTTTAGGCAAAGGTTCATGACTGTATATAGGGTTTGACATATGTATTCAGTGTTGGAGATACTTCACACACACCTAGGATTTATTTTTCCTAAGGTTTTCCCTGTGTTTATTAGTCATTATTTAGTCTCCTATATTTTAGGGAGAATATTCTCTTCAGTTCACACTTTAGTTTGATCAGTTGAGTGGAGTCTAGATGCCACATTGGGATAATCACCATGCAACATTGGGATCATCACTAGTTAATGTGCATTGTCCTTGGGATTATCACCATACTAGCGCGTTACTCATGATTCCCTTATCTCCTCCTCACTTCACTTTGTTTCATTTGGTTAACTGAAGAATGAGACACTAGTTAACTCAAACTAGGTGGCAGTTCACTCCCGTAATTTCTTGAGAGACTAGACTAGGTGGTAGTTTACTCCTATAACTACTGGTGTGTGTCCATATCACTCTAGACCACTACTATGGTGCATTGGATTCTCCTCTAGTGCGCATTAGTCGAGTTATACACAATATGCCATGTGTAAATTATCATTCATTAATTTGGTTAATGAGAATTCTTCCATTCTTTCTCTCCTATTTCTTTTTTCTCATATTTTCTCTGCAAACTATGTATGTCATTTTATTGCTAGATCTATTATGTGCAGGTTCAACACATTTACATGGTATCAGAGATGAAAAATTGCTAGGAAAAAAACACATCGGATTGTTTTTGCAGGTACCAAAGGTTGAAGACAACGGAAAAATGGAATTTCCAAAAGAATTCATTCTTACATCGTATAATTTCTTTGAATGGAAGGAGAAGATGATATTTCATCTTCACAAAAGACGATTATATAGGTTAACCATGAACACAGAGACCAAACCCACATTAAACATAGAAAAATACAAGTATCTAAAATGAATGGATGTAGCATTTGGAACTATTTGCAGTCTCATTTCTCCTGAACTCCTCTTTCACATATCCTCCTGTAAAATCCCCAATGAATCTTGGACCACCATGGAAGGTATTTTTGGAAAACAATACAAGATGAGAGGAAAAATGCTCGAGGTGGAATTGCTAACTTTCAATCCAATTTTTTTTTACAGTCTCCAAGATTTCTTTACCAAATATAAGGATTTTCTCTTCCAATTCAAGGCTTGCGGGGTTGATAAATATAAGGAGGAGAAAAAATTGGTTCTTACTGTTCTCTCCAAACTTTATCCATAATACTCAATGTTTGTATCCACATTTCATTCAGTTAGGATCGCCTTTGGAGCCACCTAGATAAAGCCCTCTCTTGATTCCTTTATCAAGTATTTGACATAAGAGAAGAACAAACTCATCAATATGGGAAAAATAAAAGGCCCAAAGGCGCATGCAATTACTGTGAAAGATGGTAGTGGTCATCAAAATAAGAAATATAAATAAAAATACAAAATGAAAGAACATGCAAATCCAAAGAAGGAAGGGTACTCAAAACCCGTCAACGATGCCTCTAGATCCAAAGGTGGAAAGAGAAGAAAAGGGGAGAAATGCAGTTACTTCCATAAAGGATTTCATCCAGAATATGCATGTATAAGGAAAAAGATAGATAAAATGTCCCAAATACTTCAACAAAACAACCTTGGAGATCGCATCCTCAAGGGTGCCAAGAAGAAGAAGCCAAAATATCATAATACCAAGAAAGACAATTCTAGACATGCTTTGATTGTCATCAAATCCTCTCCTGATGATTGGATTGTATATTCAGGAGAATCACACCAACTGGAATCCACAAAATAAGTCTAATCTTCATTGGATGCATGCAAAGGTCCTCCTATTCTGAAGGGGGACAAATCTCAAATCAAGGTCACCGACAAAGGAATAATTTAACTCACAAACATAATCTTCAAGAACGTGCTACACGTTCCCAAAATTTCTATCAATCTTCTCTCCATGTATCAGATGAAAAAATATAGCATAGAGTTGTATTCACACCCGATGGTGTGGATATCTATGACATGAAAACCAATTACAAGGTTTCTACCAGTGAGGTAAATCATCAATCCAGAATCTACACATTTTCTGAATTTATTGAACCAGATTCTGCATCACTGCTTACCCATGCTGATGAAAGCAGTAAGATATGGAACAAAATTTTTGGTCATTTAAATTTTAGATATATGAAATAGGTTAGCAATTAGGGACTGGTTGATGGTCTACCTGACATCCACTTCTCCAAAGGAATTTGTGAGGGACGTGTTCTTGGAAAAAACCCTCAAGATAAATTCGACAAAGGAAAGACTGAAAAGGCTTCATTTCCTTTAGATCTAATCCATAGTGACCTCATAGACCCCTTTCTACATCCATCAATCACTAAATAAAGTTACATGCTCATTTTTGTTGATGATTTCTCATGCTTCACATGGATTTTCTTTCTCGGGAAAAAATTAGAGGTCTTTCAACACCTTAAAGATTTCAAATCCCTTGTTGAAACACGGTCAGTAAAGAAGATAAAAGTCCTCTGAATGGATAACGGGGGAGAGTGTGTCAACCATGATATATATAATATTTTTCATGAGGTTGAGATTCAGCTGCAACACACGGTTTCTTATAGTCCAAGGAAAAACAGAGTTGTTGAGCAGAAAGATAGATCTCTAAAAGAGATGGCATCTTGTATGCTAAATGAAAAGTCACTTCCACGGAGATTATGGGATGAAGCACTTAATTTTTCATCCTACATCCAAAAAAAATATCCCCATATATCTATCAAGGATAAGACCCCCTATGAGGCTTGAATTGGCCTCAAACTGAAAGTGACCCACTTCCATATTTTTGGTTCTCATGCATGGGCCAAGATTCCCTATGAGAAGAGGAAGGAACTTGATCCACAAAGAACAGAGTGTATATTTGTTGGATACCTCGATGATGTGAAGGGATAAAGACTCATTGATCTTTCCTCGGATCGATTCATCATTGAGAGAAGTGTCCAATTTGAGGAAAGTGGCTCACATGTACTTTAGCAGCCACATGCAAACACTTTTGTTCTTTCCCCTGTGAGAGATGATGAGAATGCATATGCCGACTATTCTTCATATGATAGTTCTTATTCATAGGATTCATATGATCCATATATAGACTCAGTACATTCATATGCAGAGTTAGTGCATGCAGATGTGGATGTAGAGCCATATTTGAAGCTCAAGTGGTATAATATGACTCTTTAGGATGTAGGAGACCTTGTTGGGGATCCAACTGATACTAGGAGGATTCGATATGATCTCAAGGAGCATCCTCTTGCACTCACTACCACTGAACTGATGCCACCCATAAAAATTGTATTGGTTCAGTATTTAGATCCATAGTCCTATGGCGAGGCTACTCAAAATATCTTCTGGGAATATGACATGCAGGAGGAGTAAAAATCCCTCCTCGAGAACCAGAATTGGAATCTAGTTCCCTTTCCTTCGAGAAGGAAACTTGTCAGCTGCAAATGGGTCTATAGGACCAATATCATAGCAGATATATAGGTTAGTAGATACAAATCCAAGCTAGTTTCCAAAGTCTTTCAGCAGGTGCATGACAATGACTATGATGAGACCTTCGCTCCAATAGCGAAGATAGATTCCATTTGTTTGACACTTTCTATTGTGAAATCCAAGGGATGGGAAGTCCATCATATGGACATGAATAATGTATTTATTCATGATGATCTCTATGAGTATATCTATATGGATCATCCCCAAGGATTTGTGCAATATTTGTATTTGGTCTGTGGACTAAAGAAGACTCTTTATGGCCTGAAGCAGGCCCCAAGGTCATGGTATGCCGATATGGACTCCTACCCGTTGTCACAAAACTTTGTACATTATAATTCAGACTTAGATGTTTACATGCTCAGGACGAATGATTCACTTCTACTCCAAGTTTTGTATGTTGATGATTTTTTGATCACTGGTTGCTCGACTTCAACTATTGCAGTGGTCAAGAATATTCTGCATGGTAGGTTCTTGATGAAGGACATGGGTTTTCTACATTTATTCCTTGGACTCGAGATCAGTCAGGATGAATCAGGAATCAAACTATCTTAGGCCAAGTATGCATGAGATCTTCTTGAGAGATTTCACGTGACACACTACAATTCTACTCTGACTCCTTTCCTATCAAGAGTCAAACTTGAGGATCGTAGGGACACTCCTTTGGTGGAAAATACACTATACAGACAACTAGTGGGGAGATTTTTGTATCTCACAGACTCTAGACCAGACCTCCCCTATGCAGTTGGAGCAGTCTCCAAGTTCATGCAGGAACTGCATGAGATACATTGGAAGGATGCAAAGTGTATCCTTCGATACATACATGGAACCATCACCTTTGGGATTCACTATGAATTAGACTTTTCATTGGACCTCATCGTGTTCAATGATTTTGACTGGGATGGCAATAACATTGATTGTAACTCCACATCTGGCTACTCAGTCAGTCTTGGTTATGGGCCTATCTGTTGGTCGAGCAAGAAGCAGGCTACTATTACTCTATCTTTAGATGAGGAAGATTGCATAGGGGTATTTAACATGACCAATCAAGCTATATGGATACAACATTTTCTCACTAAGTTGGGAATTTCGTTTCATCGGTCGATTGTCATCTGGTGTGAAAACCAAAGCACTCTGAAGTTCTACATAGATCCAGTTCAAAAGAAGTATATGAAGCACTTCGAGATCCACATGCAATACATCTGGGACTTAGGGCACGAGGGGATCATCAAACTACAACTTTTTACTTCAATAGAATAGACTGCAAACATCTTCACCAAGACCTTCACTGAGAAGAAGTTCCATTCTCTGCAGAGTTGTCTTGGAGTGAAGGAAACAATTCTTAGAAAATGTCAGTTCTTCTTTTTACATACATTGTACTATGAGAGGGGGGGGGGGGTTCCCATGAGGTTTTCCCTCTTTCCTCATTTATTTTAGTGTATATTTTGTATTTGGGTACCTAACATGGCCTCGTTGTCGGGACCCATTCTTTATTTTCACCATAATGATGTTTAGGGGGGGTGTTAGAGATACTTCACACACACCTAGGATTTATTTTTCATAATTTGTTCTCTATGTTTATTAGTAATTATTTAGTCTCCTATAGTTTAGGGAGAATATTCCTCTAGGAGAATATTCTCCTTAGTTCACACTTCGGTTTGATCAGTTGAGTGGAATCTAGATGCCACATTGGGATCATCACCATGCAACATTGGGATCATTACCAACTAATGCGCATTGTCCTTGGGATTATCACCAGAATAGCGCATTACACATGATTCCCTGATCTCCTCCTCACTTAAACATGTTTCATTCAGTTAACTGAAGACCGAGAGACTATTTAACTTAGACTAGGTCGCAATTCACTCTTGTAACTACCTGAGAGACTAGACTAGGTGGAAATTTACTGCCGTAACTATTGGTCTGTGTCCAAATCACTCTATACCACCACTATGGTGCATTGGACTCTCCTCCAATGTGAATTAGTTTAGTTATAAATATTATATGATGTTTAAATTATCATTCATTCATTTGGTTAATGAGACTTCTTCCATTATTTCTCTCATGTTTCTCTTTTCTCATATTTTCTCTGCAAACTGTGTATGTCATTTTCTATCTAGATCTATTCTGTGAAGGTTCAACACATTTACATTCGGGTAGGGATACATTCAGTATAGATTTTTCCAGAATGTAGAGTCTGATTTGTAGATTGAGAAGACATATTGAGAAGCATGAATATTTTGTAATCAATAGATGGGTAAGCATTATGTGCAGTTGAATAGCGGAATCATGGACAATTTATGGAATATGGACAGATATGGATTTATGAGATCATTTTTAGGTCTAGATAGATATATGGAAGTGGATGAAAGAATATTGACAAGTGGAATCATTTAGTCACATCAAGGAAAATAGTGAGAGGAAAAACACAATAGGTGAAGATAAACCGTCAACAAAATCCATACAATCAAAGGGAAATTGTTGAAAAGTATAGTCATTTATTTCTAAGTAGTGAACATGAAAAGCTATGAAGATATGAAGTCAAGTAAATTTGTATGTCTTTTATATATGTCAGAGAATTACAAGAGGAAGCACCAATGGAAAATAAGCACTAAAATAAAGGAAAGAAAGCATGTATAGGAAGCCCCACATTGATTTACATGGCATCTTGTAAAAGAATAAAGGGGGCGAGAAATCGTTAGAAGTGTTATCACTGAAAAATCATCTACCACATTGCACACAATGGTTGAAGAAAGACATCAATGTTAGCAACAATTAGTCCACCTATAGCACCAAAATCCATCTAAAAGGAAAAAAAACTATATACTTGGTTGAAAAATCAAAGTGCACAAATTCACCAAAAGGAGCACGTGAACAATGCGTAGAATGTGCAGGCTAACACAACCCTCAGCGTGCACTGTGCGAAAGATGTGTGAATATCTATGAGAAAATTTTCACACTCCTCATGAACGACGCATTTATGAATCTTGTCAACCTCTCAACCACTTCTAGTCCAACCCCCAACATGATTTGACACTCATATCTTAGTGAAATCTAGCTTGGAGGCTCGTCAAGGGCTAGGAAGTGCCCTAAAAGGCCCCTTGTTCACACTATGAACCAATTATATCTTGCCATGAATGGAAACTATAAATATGTGACATGGGTGTGCTAGAAAAATAAAAACTTCAAGGTATTGTTATGTTGCAAGAATTCTTCTTTAAGAATCATGTTTTCTCTTTGAATCATTCAAACACTATAGCAAGGGCCATTCTACTCACCTCTTGAGGGAATAGGCATTGTATTTATTCACCATTGCCACTTGCCATTGCATGAAGATAAGAGCTCTCAATTAACAAACACAAGAGCCCTCTCAAGGAGGAAGAGGGGATTCATAAGTCCCTACCTTTCTCTACGGTGTTTAGTCTATCAATATATTGATCCATTGGTAGTTATATATTGGTCATTTTTTTTCTTTTCATGGTTCTAGTTCTTGCAAGATTCTCTAACATGTATTTCTTAGTTGTTTTTAGTTTTATTTATTTGTTTAATGTATATTTAGTTATCTAATCAACTCACAAACTTATGTCTTGTTTAACTGACTTAACTAAGCATGAAAGTGTTGTGTTTTTTCTCACCCATGTGAAAAAACCAACACAACATATTGGTGACCATACTGGGGATCGGTATAAAATCCCTCCCTATTTAAGTCTTAAGAGCACTTATTTTTTATTTTTTTGATATGCAGGTACCAAAACCGGCCTAGCCCAACCTTCCAAAGTCAAAATTCAGAGCCAAGGCAAGAGAATTTCACTTGGAAATTTCTTTCCCAATGCGTGACAGGAAGTGCACGGATTTCAAGGCACATAGACGTGCACTATTGTACTATGTGCATAGCATCCTTCATAACTCTACACATTTTGTGCACTCTGCAGCCTCTGCATGCCTTTCGGAACTACATCCCACGCATAAGTTTATTTTTTTCAAATTGTAAGGGTTGTTATGAATAGTTTGAAGGCCCATTGCCTTCATAGTTTAATTTTCTGCACTTTGTAAAGAAACCACACTTCACTTAGATTCCTTTCTCACAAGAAAGGTTAGCTAGCATAAGCACATATGGGTAAAAAGAATCACTATTATTCTCTTTTCTTTGTTTCCACATGGATGGCTCATTTGGAATTTCAAATTTTGAGTTGAAGTTATTTCTATTTCAAACAAAATAAATTAATTTGGGACTAGAAATCAATTTTAAACCTCAAGTATGCTCTTTCCCCACACCCTAGTGTGATCTCGGGAATAATAAAAGGTGGTTGAAAGGACATTTCATCTCCTTTAAAAAATCATTAGGAGAGGACAAAGCCCCCTAGGGTACCTCTTAGTTTTGGAAATCATCTTAAAGCTTTGTAAGGGCCCATACATGCCCACATGTTTGCAATCTTATGATAGTTTCTAAAATCTTTCTTATTTTTAAATGATCAAGTAACGGGCCCATGCATACCCACATGTATAGAATTCTAGGATAAGTTCAAAATATTTCTTAGTATAGACAACATTCTAGGGAGTTTAAAGGATTTGTAAGGACCCATATGTCCACATTTCTAGCTCTTTAGGGCTTTAAATATTCTACAAGGTTGTACCAAAGGAACATAGTAATCTAGGTAAGAATATTTGTAAGGACCACGGGAAGTCCACATGATGAAATCTCACACTTAAATTATTAAAATATTTTGCGCACTTTTCACTTTCTTGCACACAAAGCCGCTCCTTGTACACAATTTCTATTAGAATAGTGGAGGTTGAAGTAGGCCTTCTTCAAAGGAATTTTGAAAGATCTGACTACTTCTTTAGAAATTATCCACACCAATTTAATTCAAACAAGGTTGTTCAATGACCCCAATCTCTCATCCCACCACATCCAAAACTTTTATAAGAATGCACTAAAGTTTCCTCCACGGGAGATGCCAAAAGAATTTTTTTAGTCTAGGTAGGATCTCGAGGGTAGGCATCCAAATAACCCCACGGTATCAGATTCTCACAGTTTGAAACAATAGAAGTTGAGAATATGGATCTTTCAAATCCTCCAAGTCAAGTGTTCCTATACCATAAGGAAGGGAGATACCCATGAAGGGTCAAAGGCCGAGGTCCGGTTGTTCAGCGCATCCCTCCTTGAGTCACCGAACTCTTGTGAGGGTATGTAGCCCATGACCCATTTATTAGCCCGAAAATCTAAATGTTTCACTTTGACTAAGGTACTTAGTGGCCAAACATAGAATATCTACCCAGGTGGTTGTTGTGGGTTGCAATCACACCTTGATCATATTTTACGTGGCTATTGGGAAATATCTCCATATCTTTCAGGATATTCACCCTCTACCCCTCATTATAACTGATTACTTAAAACTTCACTAGTTCCTCTTCCAGTGGCTTCAAACCCCACTGTTGAGCGTTATTGGAAGGACCAATGTTAGTTTGAGAGGAAGGAAGAAAAGTCTTTATAGGAAACGATAATTTGTTTTTATTGTTCCCCCACGTGGACAAAATCCACCTATCCCCATTCTTGTTTATTTATAGTTGATTTATGAATGATGTTAATTTGATTACATGCAATTGTGAGTTATACTATCTTGTGGAGATAAAAAAATATACTAAGCTCTTGTTCATTTGTTTCTCTCTTGTCACCATTTTCACACATCCATTTTTCTAGTCGGAACCATAGGGGAACCACAAAATCCTCATCATTCAAGATGCTTGTAGAATCTCCCTCCTATTCTAGGAGGAGTCCCTAGCCTTTCCAACTCACTGACTCAAACATCTCACACCCCAATGAGTGTTATTGTTTTGGTATCAACTTTACTTGGTTCCACTTTTCTTGGATCAAATACCCAAGGCCATCCATCTATTTTCTAGACTCCTTCACAAGGAGGCGAGGGTCACACTTTTTCTCAAGGGAGAAGTACAAACCCACCAAATCCCTCTCAAGGGACAAGCTCATTACCTACACACAAAATGGATGGAACTAATACTTCACCAAATCTCCCTATGCCATACTTGGCATCCCTCAACATTCATGATTTAACCAAACTCATGAATGATCCCATTTTACATGACACTACTTGGCCCAATATTCCTACCAAATTGCCTTTAGATATTCCAAAGTTTGGAGGAAAACATGCGGAATATCCTGCCAAACATGTTATGAACTTCCACTTGTGGTGCTCATCAAACAAAATCATGGATGATTCCTTCTGCTTAAGGTTACTTCAAATAAATATCACTGGCTCATCAACCAAATGGTATGTGGACGAAAAATCAGGGTCCCATGTGACCTTTGAATCATTGGCCAAAACCTTTTTGTCCTTCTTCCAATTACAAGTTCATCATGACACTAGTTTAGATTTTCTCATTGAGTTCAAACAAACCACCACTATCCATATCGCTGACCACATCCATGAATGGCGGTGACAACGCATTTTTTGTAAAGAAGAAACCACCAAAGAACACCGTCTTGATTGGTTTCTTAAATCACTCGTCTTTGTGATTGCAAAGGATGTAGCATCCACTTTTTCTAAGTATGAAGAGGAAGCCATCAAAAAGGACCAACAATTTGACCTCATCTATGCTCAATCAAGTTACTTATACAAAATATTGCCTAATTCACCAAGACCCATACCACTTGGCCAAGAAAAACCTGGGATGTCCCACGTAGCGGATGGGCTGATTGGGTCTATGAAACATCTCAATCCTTACGGTCACCCATCACCCACTTATGGTGAAAATACATATCTGCAACCATATGGAGGAACACCTTATTACCCTCCTCCCAGTCACCAATAGTCATATCATGTTTCTCCCTCTCAACCATTGGGGAGACCCACACCGGTACCCATTGTACATCTGGTCTCTCAACCAATTACAAGTTCACCCCCAACCCCCTCATACAACCCTAGCAGTAGTGGAAGTAATTCAACTTCCTACATGCAATATGTATCATCTCCACAAAAAAATCCATACTTTCCTTTTCCTAGTGCTCCCCAACCGATTTCTTCTCCACCGGGAAAACCACATGTCGACGCTAATTTTGTTCAACCCTATCCCATTCAACAGGTTCACACTTTTGAACAGTTGAACATGAAAAATCTGTCCCATCAGCCGAATAATGCCAAGATTAAAGAGAAAAATCGAAACAATAACAACCTGGGACTAGGAGGAAATAACCCCCAACAAAACCGTCCCTCTGGGGGAAACCAAAACCCCCAAGGTGGAAACAATAACAATCAACCACAGAAAGGGAAGAACAACAACTTTGGAACTAACTTCCCTTGCGCTCTATGTGGTGAGTATGGAAATTATACTCACCATTTTCCCCAAATTTATGATTTCAAACAGATGAAAGAATCCATGAACACATAATGCCCTCTAGTGTCGCCTATCCCTCAACAGGCCCCACAACATTATTTTCAACCACCACCACAGACTGTTTTGAAAAAACCTATTCCACACCAAGGTGTTATGAATACCCAACAAGAGATAATACCAACCAGACCACAAATGGGGCAATATCAAAACCAAGGTCCCAATCAACCTGGAAATCCGGCCGAGCATAATATTGTCCTTACCAGTGAAGAAGAGATTATTATGTAAACACATGGTCATCAATACGACCTGCCTCTTGACTCTACACCAACCACCTCAGAAACATATCCCACTACGTTAGGACAACCTCTAATGATTCCCCTCCCCAACACTGAACTAAACCCTCATATACCCAACATGCCTTTATGAAGGAATGTACATAACCCTCATGCTAGGGAAACACATAACTACAGTCTGGTCGATAACTTAGCACAATCTCTCATAGCCATGTTTGTGTTAGAGTTCCTCCAAACCTGTCCATCACAATGAAAATCCTTTCTTTCTACCTTGGGGGCATTCGACCCCACTGATACTTGACTCATAACCTTTGATCTAGATAATGGAGAACCACACCTCCTCGCCCTAGTAGCATTTCAGATACTAGTTAAGATCCAAAACATCACAGTTCATCAGTGCATCATTGATGAAGGTGCATCCACATGCCTCATGTCCAAAGTAGTATGGAAAAAACTAGGCTCACTTGAGCTAGTACCATTTTCCATCATCTTGATCACTTCTGATGGTCGACCATCATCCCCTGAAAGGCTCTTCAAAAATTTCTCTATATAACTTGGGGGAAAAACCATCTTGATTGACAATGAAGTTATCAATGCCCCACTTGATTACAATATCTTGTTTGGATGTAGCTACATGTATGTTATGAAGGTGGTAGCGTCTTCTGTGTTTTGTATGAAGATGTTCCCCCACAATGGGAAAATCGTCACCATTGACCAACTTACACATTTCATGCCTAATCATCTACCAACATTGATAACATTATCCCTCTTGTCCTCACTAGCTCAAATTACTTTTCAGTCATCGACATTTGTCTTGGAGTATTCAAGGACCCATCCTTGTTGGGGGCATATCATGGAGAACCACCTCTCCTACACCCTTCTATTTCATCACAAGTGTGTATAGTTTCTTCTAATGGAATAGATATTGGAGACAATACTCATCTCATAGAAGCCCCTCCCCACATCAAAATTCCACAAGTTGAAAAAATATTACCTTAGGAATTCCCTGAGAACCCCACTGCACCACTTGTCTTAGATCCCCCCCCACCCCCTCCAAGGGAAAATCTCGGTTTGGGAGACAATCCCCCAAGCCATTACCCAAATTATATTTTTCTACCCCCCACCTGGAGTCCAAGCATTCCATGTAGTTTCTATTCTCACCCTTCCAAACATGGTTCTTTATATCCATGTCTGGTATCTTCATCCACTCGCTATGGTTCCTACACCATCTCTCCCTCCTCAGATAGATGGATTACCGATGTAGATCCCAGTTTAGGATCCTACCACACCACCCCCACCCCCAACTAGCGACAACACCACCACCACTGGGGGAAGACAAAGGAAGAAAGAGCCCATAGTTTCACTCCCTCCCCGATCTCAACCTCCTTTCACACCATGCAAAAGAGACAGACACCCCACTAACATATGTCCTACTCTTCCCAAGTTACACAATATTATCTAGCTCACCAAAGCGACCCCATTGCTTTCCATTCCACCAAGTACATCCACCTCTACTACAGAGTCATCAACCACATGCAAGAAAGGGATACAAACCAATTTTGTGTGCACCATATGTCCAGAATATGGTCATTACACTCATCATTTCCAAGATCTACCTCAATTCCGCCAAACATTAGTCATAGTACGCCATACATCTCAGCTTGGGCCCTCTTCGACACTCCCTATTGAGGCTCACATTACCAACATTCATTATATTTCGTCATCAGTCCCCAAGTGAACGAGATACCATCCGCAGTATCGTGACATTTGGCTCATTTCAAAAGAGACATCACACCCCATACATGATATCCCTTCTTCATTCTCACCACTTGAGGACAATAACACTTACCCATTGACAGTTCCCCCTGCCACCTCCTAGGATCCCCTGTATTCTCGCATTTTCCACTGTGACGAAGATATCCTAGAGGAAATCACTTCCCCCAATTTCCCATGGAATGCGTTGCATCATCAAGAACGTTTCCTTTCACAAGAATCCTTTAACCCTCCTATCTAAGCCTCCATGTGCACAATCAAAACCAAGGATTTTATTCCTACGGGGCATATTGACTGGCTCAAAAACCCTATCCCCGCCCCTGATGCTTTTGAAGAACACAACATGGCCAAAATCTCCCCCACAGTCAAAATTGACATTTCCATTAAACCTGACATCATAGAAGAAATCACCATTGGCACCGCATGCTCCCCTGAAGAAATCATTGCTTATAACTCTCTCTTTCAGGAATACTAGGATATTTTTTCCTAGTAATATACAAAGATACCTAACCTCAATCCTTCTATAGTCAATGATCAAATTGACACCTGGTTAGATATCGGCCATGTTCGTCAAAAGCAATGCCCCCTACATCCATCCAAAGATATGGATATCAATGTCTAAATTGACAAGTTACACACTGTTGGTTTCATTTACCCCATTGGGAACACTTCATGGGTCTCCAACCTCGTCCCTATTAACAAAAAATAGGGAACTATTTGCATCTGCATAGAATTTCATGATCTCAACCAAGATTGTCCCAAAGAAAACTTCTCAACCCATTTCATCGACCAAATCATCAAGGATTGTGTCGAACATGAAGCACTATCCTTTATGGATGGGTTCTCCATCTACAATCAAACTCAAATCCACCCAACAGATCAGTACAAAACCACTTTTACAACCCCTTGGGGTACCTTTGCTTATCATGTCATGCCTTTTGGACTAAAAAATGTTGGTTCTACATTTCAACAGGCCATGACCTACATTTTTCATGATATTTCTTGCATCATGCTTGATTATTTGGACAACCTCACTACTCGATCCAAAAAGTGAACCCAACATTTAGAAAACTTATGCATCGTTTTCCAACGATGTTGTCAATATAATATACACTTGAACCCCCTCAAGTGTGTCTTTTGTGTCACTGTTGGGTGCCTCCTTGGGTTCATTGTCTCCCAACATGGCATCACTGTGGATCCCCTCAAGGTCCAAGCTATCACAAAAATTCTGCCACCTAGGAATTTACGCTAACTACAGAGCCTACAAGGCAAAGCCAACTTTTTACGTCGCTTTGTCCGATACTACACTACTCGCACACATGATTTTCTCTGCCTACTGCAAAATGATAACCCATTTTGATGGGATGAACATGCTCAAACAATTTTTTATTATTTAAAATCCTTCCTATCCAATGCCCCTTTGATAAGTCCCCTGGACTATGATCACGATTACATCCTCTACTTATCATCTTCTGTTGTTTCAGTCGTAGGAGTCCTCATCCAATTAGGGGATGATGGGTGTCAACTTATGATTTACTACATTAGTAAAAACCTTTCAGGGAAACCCCTAAAGTATAATCATGATGATAAACTTGCGTTAGTCATCATCCTTGTAGTCCAAAAATTGTGACATTAGATTATGCTTCAAGATACTAAGGTCATCATAGATTCCAACCCCATGCAGTACTTTCTTAGTTGACGATATATTAATAGAAAATTTTCCCAATGGATCTTTATCCTTCAAGAATACGTTATAGAGTTATCCACTCCCAAAATTAAGAAAGCTTTGGTCCTAGCCGAACTCATTAAGGATTTTCCCTCAGACGCCAAAGATTCCCCCATCAATGAGGATTTCCTAGATGAACACCTCTTCTACATCCCCTCTGACAAACCCTGGTATGAAAACCTCCTCATCTACCTTCATACATAGAATTATTGGTCTCACCTCTCTCGATATGATCATTGATGCATTCTCCATAATGCCCCCCAATACCTCCTCATTAGAGACATTCTCTATTAATGTGAGTTTGACACCATTCTTTGGCAATGTCTTACCATCAATGAAGGCAATAGAGTATTGAATGATTGCCAGAGTAGAACTTGCGGTGGTCACCTCTCTGGTATGTCCACCATCCATTCGAGCAAGTTACTTCTAGCCCACTTTGTTTCATTATTGCATCCACTCTGCCAAGCTATGCGAAAAATTCCATCTTTATGCAAAACAATCATGAGCTCCATCAACTCTTCTACACCCAGTCATCACAACTAGCCCCTTCTGTAAATGGGGCATCAACTTCAAGTATTTCCATCCTCCATCCAGTAATGGACACAAATACATTTTCATGGAAGTGGATTACTTTACCAAATTGGCTAAATCCATGCCCACATTTAATAACACATCTGACACAACAACTCGTTTTTTCTTCAACCATGTCATTATCCGATACAAAGTCCCAGAACAGTTAGTTTCCGATCATGGTAAAAATTTTGAGAATGATATCTTTGCCAAACTCTCCTCAAAATTATGCTTCACCCATGAGTTTTCCTCCCCATACTACCCTCAATCCAACAGACATGTCAAGGTTGTTAACAAAGTCTTCAAAACCATGCTACAATGTACCGTCAACAAACATTAGATCAACTGACATCATATGTTGTTTTCCACTTTTTGGGCTTATCGTATAGAAGTCAAAATGGCCACCAGTTTTACACCATTCCACCTCGTCCATGGGATCGAATCCACCCTCCATATCGAGTTTGAAATCCCCATGTTACGAACTTCCATAGAGCTCTTACCTGACACTGTTCCAATGGAGTAACACCTATTGACCTTAGAGTCACTTGATGAAGACCATCGATCTTCATTACAACACAATGAGGCAGCCAAAAAATGGTCCAAATCCACCTTTGACCACCATATAAACCTTCGCTCATTCAACGAAGGTGATCTCATGTTAGCCTGTGATATCTCCAACTACACTCTCGACCATGGTAAATTCATGTCATTATGGCATGGCCCCTTCATCATCCAACATTACCTCACTAAAGGAACCTACATCTTGGCCTCTCTAGAAGGTTTCCCTCTCAAGGAACCCATCAATGGGTTGTACTTAAAAAAAAATTACGCCTAAGTGTAGCCCCCCTACCTTAGGTTTCTCTTTGTACACATTTGTAGAATTTTTCATTTTCCTTACCACCACCACTCCTCATATCTGATATATCACCCGTGTTATTTACAGAGGCATCATCGATCATCCTACCACATCGGTTACACTGACGGTGCCAGCCGCTGGATCCATAATCTCTTTTTGTCCACTTAGGACATCTATACCCCCTCACATATCCTACTCCATTCTAGTGGCATATGTTTGGTCTCAACCACCAATAACCAAGATGAATATGATGTTTTCATTGGTTTCCTCTCCGAGGCTAGTCATTGCCACATTTTTCACCTTAGCATTCTATTAGATTCCCATATTGTCTTCCTGCAGCTCAACAACATGTATCATGTTCACGATCCTTGCCTCTTCCGCAAATACCTGCAAGTTAGACTCCTATCTCGCAACTTTGATTCCATAACATTTACACAAATTCCAAGAAACCTCAATCAAGTAGAAGATCACATGGCTAACCTAGTATTAGATTGGAATTTATCACATTAAACAACATCATATATTTGTCAATCGATAGAAATAGACATCATACATCATAAAACATAAAACATAAAGACATGAATGATAAAAAAATGTATCTATCATATATATATCATCATCAAGGTCCCCAATGTTTTACAAACAATATACATATACAACTGCATGTAGGCTCCTTAGTCCCCTCATCCCTATGAGTACAAAAGGGGGTATCACATAACCTATAAAACAAATCGAGCTCCCAAAACCCGTACATACAAAAATTGGCACTAAAGGTGCCCCCAGAGCTCCCCCCCCAGGTCCTTTATCAGCCGAAGGTGTCCCACCAACTGGGAGCCCTCCAACTCCAAGAGGCAGTTGACCAGTCATCGCTACCCCCGCCACTATTTCTCTACGTATGAATGTCCACCACTCAGTTGGTACCCTGACACAATGGTCTAGGACCTCCTCGTCCTAGATGTGGGCCCATATGCACTCTTAAACACCCTACAAGACCTGCTCAAACTGTCGGCACATATCCTATGAGGTGGCTGCAACATCTCCTTGTGGCTCTCTACCTGGTCCTACACCGAATTCATCTCAATGGCGCCTTTGCCAAACCCTCAGCTCTGCGAGATCCTCTTGAGATGAATCCCCGACGACCTCTCCCTCTTGTCCTTGAGGTCCAACATATGCAAAAAACACCAAATATAATTTTCGCATCCATATACATGTTTGATAAATACTATCTACCAAAATAAAAAAAAATAGAGACAACACATACCTCTCTTGTCCCAGTCCTCCCCAGGAGGTAGCACCATATCTGGGTCCTTTCTATAATCCATACCAATGTATGGATATCGGATAATAACCTATGGAATATGACACCACACTCACGCGACCATGGTCATGAAATAGTGGCCAACCTCTCCTCCTCCATGATGAGCCAACACATGCACCCATTGCATCAATCGCAGATCTCGCCGCGACATTGGGTCTGGCAAAATCCTCAGGTGCAATAAAGGCACCCTCTCCAAAAACTATGCCACCAGAACTGACTCAAATGCAAAGTCATCGTAGTCGGCACGCAAATACCGGTTCAAATGAGACATCATCTTGGCGTGGATCAACACACCCCATGCAAATAGGTCCCCATCCAAGACCTCCTCCACCACCCTCAACTGACCATCAGTGATCCAGTGAGTATCCAAGGATCCGTAGACCTCACCACCATGGTTTCAATGCACTCAATCAAAAATTCATCGATGGCCTCAATACGGACGACCGAACTTGACATAGGGTTCAACCCAGAACAATTTTGAGCCACCATGGTCTCCACCCGATCCTCCCCTGGTAAATGGGGATCAATAGCTAGGGCCATTCCATGGAATGGGAGTCCAATCAAAAAATACACATCCTCTGTCATAGAGAACGTAAGATTCTCCCCCCTCACCATGAAGCACTGTAGATCAGTTCTCCACATCCTAATCAGAAACTGGAGTAGGTACTCATGTGATCGTATTAGGGAGTAGTAGAAAAACTTGAGAAACCCATAGGATGCCAAGTGTCTACGTACTCTCGGTTGCGCCCTCACAGCCTCTCGCAACCATTCCTAGTCCCTCTCTCGCCAATGGACCAGCATCATGCTATATTCTATGTTTATCACTTGCATCCACCCAGAAACATCTAATCAACTACATCATCCATCAAAAAATCATAAATATCCAAAAACTTACACTCGTGAGTCTACACACAGTGTGGGACTTTTTCCCAGTTATGCACTAATTCATAGTTGTCATTCTCAAAACCTTGCATGGGTGCAGAGTTTTCAGTCGCATGGATGTGCAACCCATGTGCACATGTTTTTCCTACCCACATGCACGGCTCTGTCAAGCACAACCGCACATTATGTGCATGTTTCCTCACTCCATCCACCCACTCCTCAGTGCGTGACTGTGAAGGAAAAAACCACACATAATGAATGGGAAACTGAGTTTTACCTGTGCACATGTGCGTGGATATTCGCCATTTTCCTGCGCATTTTTGGGACCCTACCCTAAAAACCCCTTGTACAACCCTCCATACAACCCCTACCTACAATCTATCAATTCACAATATGCAAGATTGATAGGACCACTAAATTGTCTCTCGTTGCTCCTGGATCAATAGCCTCATGCTCTCATAATTTTGAAATCTCCTCACTGCTCTATCGTCAACTCACCATTAGTGACAAGTACAAATGAGGTGGCATTGTGTGCCCGCCATCCATATATAGCCCCTTTTTCCTAACTTCCACAGTTTGTTACAGGAGCACAAAGCCTTCATTTTCCGATCCGTTCTTAGCCACAATATCCTAATTCATCCATCTACACATTCACATTCTCTGGGTGATCATATGCCCTTTTTCCTGGAGGAGTATCTTTCTCATGCCACATTCAAGTATTTATGATCACTTTCAGTTTTCTCAAATAGTTTTTATATGTTCTTTATCACTAGATATTATTCATGTCAGGTATTTGGTTTTCATGTGTGTTGGTACTTGTTCATCAATCTTACAACCCCTTCAAGTATATATATAATACTGGAATATAGTTACTCCCTCTGTTACTTATTTCATATCCCAGTCACACCCTCTGACATTTGCCTTTAGGGACCTTACAACCATTTTTGCAGTATCGTTACCTTTTCCATATTTTGGTATTGTCATTCGATAGGACTCTACCCCACATGAGTTTTCCCATTCATAGTTCCCCTTGGAAACTTGATACTCATGTTGATTTCACCCCATAGCATTGGGAGTCGCAATAGTATTTTGTACTTCTAAGAATGAACATGATACTTCTTCTGATCATATTCCTAACCTTCCCAATGGACTCCTGGGTCATATCATCTTACACTTGGTTCTATTGACTACACTCATGCAGTTTCATTATCCCTCCATATCATCCACCATTTTTTTTCCCATCTACAAATTGTCATCCATCCATTTACATAATACAAAAACCCACCCATGGGGCCCCACCCTCCACCAGTTCTCTTGTTGATACTGAGAGGGGGGTGAATCAGTATCAAGTACAACTTAAAATCTTTTTCAACTTATACTGAAACCATTCAAATATATCCAATTAGCAATGAACAATAGTATAAGAGTTACACCAATACACCACAATACACCATGCACAATATATGGGAAATAATCAATAGTTATTGTTCAAGGGAAGTAATGACTTCCAAATGTAGCTACAGCTTCCAAATTTAAAGGGAGGGATAAACCTACAAGAGGAATATACAATCCTCCAATATCAAGAGAGAGTTGAAATCTCCATCCTTGCCCATTCCTTCCACCCAAGAATATATGAGAGATAATAAAACTTTACATTAAATCATCACCATCAACCAATCATCACATAGAACCTGATAATGCTTTCTAAGACTTCTTCATTTTCTGCAATTCTTCAATTCTTGGAGTAATCTGATCCTGTAGATAATATTACTCAATGTATTCTCTGAAACACCTCCAATTTTCACTCCTTGAATCCTCCCCAAAAATAGGTTATAGGAAGAATGGTAGACTTTATTCAATTTTGGTCTATTCAGAAGACCCAACTTATATAGCATGCCCCACGCTCAATATTTAACATCCGATTTTGAAACTTGCACACAATAAACTACAGTCTGTACTATTTCCAATAGAAGTGATTCCACTTCATTTGGATTCTGTATGAAGAAGTTATGACTATTTTACCTGGCACACATGTTTATTGACTAGCTTCAGGACTGGTCACAAACCCTATCTTCCACGTAGTGTATCTCCACAATTATAGCGAATCAAGAGATGAAGTTTTACCAGAGGTACCTTTATATGTCTTATCAATACCATAGCAATTTCACCATTTGAATCTTTCTAAAAAAAATGTTATAGCAAAAATGGTAAGATGACCTGAAAATAACATACCTTAGAACACATCACCAAAAGACTTCATCCTCCCTTGAAATACGACCTTCTTTTCTTCTTATTACCTCTTAAATTCAAATTTTTTTCAAATGAATGTATAATGATGTTTATTTATACCATTTATGCCACTTCCTTTTAACATTAGGGATGACCTGACACTTTCTTATTTTGTAATTCTTTTCTTTAATTATCTTCAGGGCCTACATGTACTTCCTTCTTCAATTCACTTTGTCATCTTCAAAAATTCATTTCTCCTAAACCATGAGGATCCACGTGATGTGCCACATACCACCAGAAACAACATGATGTATACTATCTATCCATGGGTGTTTTATTTGCATGTATATTTTCCTTCATGTTCAAATACATTCATCAATATTGCAGTCCAAAACCCATGACTAGGGTTGACATCAATGACAACAACCAATCTTCCAACAATCTCCCCCTTTGTCATTGATGGCAACACTCATGCTCCCCTCATCATCATGATCCCAATTTCTCTCCCCCTTTTACATCAATGGAAAAGGGTATGGCTTCTCCCCCTGAGTTTAATGGAAAAAGGTAATCTTCTTCTTTAGGGTTGCTCCCCCTAAACATGTGGCACTCAATAATACTTCATCCTTATTTTTGATCTTTGGGACATTTTCTTCCTTAGAATACTTTTGTGTGGCTTATGTCATCTCTATCTTCTTCTTGTCTAGAATGTATATGTTGTTTGGTCTTCTTTTTGCAGTTGCAACCAATCTTCCTGATTTATTTTCTCTGATTTTTCATTTTCGGGAATCAAACGTAAGAGTGTATCCTTGATCACACATTTTACTAACACTGACTAGATTATGATTCAATTCTTCAACCAATAGAACATTCTTTTCTTTTACATTTTTTCTTCCAAGCTCTACTACACCTTCTCTAAGTATTTTGGCAGATGAGTCATCTCCAAATGCAACAATGCCACCCTTTCTCTTCAAGTTGATGAATTTGTCTTGAACCCTGGTCATGTGTGAAGAACATCCACTATCTATGTACCATTCATCTTCTTCTTTACATTCTTCAGCAGTCAATGCTATTCAAAAATATTCATTGTTTGGAATCTCTTTCCTTCTCCATACCGTGGTTGGCATAGGGACATCTTCATTCATATATTTGCAATCCCGTGCTTTGTGACCAAAATAATTACATTTGTAGCATGCAATATTTTTTTCCATCAATGGGGAAAATGAATTATAATTTCTGTTGAAAAATCCATGATTATTTTCATATCTTCTATTTGCACCATTCATGTTTCTTGTGTATTTGTTCCTTTCATTGATTCTGCAATTAATTGTCTTATGTCCAAAAATTTTGCAAGTATAACAATGACCAAGAAATAAATTTTCATACCTGGGAGTAAGTGACCTTCTTTGTGATGTAGTCCATCTGGGTTCATGATCTACTCTTATGTAGTTTCCTTCATACTGATTGAAGCTTCTTTGATTCCTGAAGATAGGAGTTCTTCTTGGATACTCATCTCTTCTGTAATCATTCTTTATTTCTAGTATCCTGGTCCACTTCTCATCAACTGTCTGTGTAGCTCTTTCTTCAACCTTCTTGTTGGTATTTTCATCTTCTTTGTATGAATTTTCACCCATGCATCCAATATGTGTTAAGTCTTTTGGCACTTGAGAGTTTCTTAATCTCTTCCTCAATGAGACAACTTCTTGTTCAAGTTTCTCACAATATTCTTATTTCTTCTTCATTTGGACATTCCTTACTTCTCCTATTCTTCTTTCTTCTTCATATAGAGTTTTCAAGGAAATGATTTCTTCTCTTATTTTATCAAAGTCTTCTAATTGTTTCTTCAATATTAAAATTGTCTTTTCAAAACTAACCAATTCACTTCTTAGTTTTCTTTGCGTGTCCTTGAGCTTGCTATTTTCAATCTCAACATGCTTCAATTTTTTAAGATTATCATCTTCTTGTTGAATAATTTTTTCTTCGTGATTTTCTTCTTCTTCATTGGAATTTTCTTCTTCAGTGTCATTTGTTTCAATCCTTGGATGAGGACATTCAAATTCAACATGACCTACTCCTTCACAATTAAAGCAAAAGAACTAACCTCTATTTTCTTCTTGGAAATCTGAGATGTTTTAATTTTCTTCAACTTCTTCTTCTTCTTCTTCTGTGTCTTCCCTTACATAAAGGTCTTGTAGCTTGTCCCAAATCTCTTTTGATGATGCAAATGATCCCACCTTGGATTTCACTGAATCTGTCAATCCATCTAGGATGGTATCTATTGCCAATTTGTTCATTTTTTCTTCCTTCTGAGCTGCAGTCTTTGGTTTTTTCAAAGCATTGTATCCTGAAGAAAATGAGAACCAAACATCTGCCCCAAGATCTTTCAAGTAAGTTTCCATTCTATTACTCTAGTATTCAAAATTTCTTCCATTAAATGGCGGAATCCCATTTGGAATTTTGTCTTCCATTTCTTCTTAGGATCTTCCTTCCAGTGGTTAAATTGTACTGAAGGTAACCCACTCTGATACCAATTGTTGATACTAAGAGGGGGGTGAATCCATATCAAGTACAATTTAAAACCTTTTTCAACTTATACTTAAACCATTAAACTATATCCAATGAGCAATGAACAATAGTATAAGAGTTACACCAATACACCACAATACACCATGCACAATATATTAGAAATAATCAATAGTTATTGTTCAAGGGAA